>BMAO01012487.1:0-31373 GCA_019973975.1 Trichonephila clavata
TTTAAAATACGCATTTGAAAATTGTATAACGAACAAAAACTGAGATGAGAGCCTTATAGTGTTAAATGGATTTAGCTATGGTGTCTGTTTCAAAAGAACCCGCAAACGAATGATTCTGTATCGCTCAACGCGTCATGTTTGACGCGTGCACCATGGGTTGGTAATGTTCAATGTAATAGTTCGATGATGGATGTTTCGTGAGATAGCCTCTCAAAGCTTCCAGAGTAAACTCCACAGCTTACATAAAGACGATTTAGTGAATCAACATAATGCATGAGATTTTGATTTGTTGACAGATTTGACAAATTTCAATTGCCATACATAATATTCGGTATTTATATTGATGAATGCTACTTTTGCGAAAACTTTGAATGTGTGCTATTTGAGACTTGCGCAATAATTATCTCCTTTTAAAAGACAATGTTTTATTTATTACAGTCCTAAAATAAATTTCTATTTACTTCAAAAAACTGGTTTGTGTTAATATTGCTTGGATAATTCTTACATTTGAAATTTCTTCAGTCACATAATATTTTGAGAAGTACTTGAGTGAATCGCAATAACTTCTCTTCATAAAAAAATGCATGTAAGAAAATCTTGGAAATTTGTGGAACATTATTAAAAAAATGAAACCTGGAAAGAGAAGAAATAATAATCGCCTGGTTAAAAATAGGTGAAAGCGAGGTAGGAATACTTAAATGGAAGAATTAATCTGGCCAAGAAGAATAATCTTCAAGCAAATTTTCCAGAAATTAAAAGAAATATAGAACAAGTTGAAAAAGAAATAAAAAAAGTAAAAGGTGATGTAAGCCACACATTCCAGGATCCTTGGAAATGACTGGTGTTTTTGAAAACCAATCCAACTAATGTCGTAACAGAAAGCCTTATATCTCGTTCCAACACTAAGGTCTCCACATACGACGTACATACATCTCAGCTACATTTGAGATATAATTAGATGTCGTGTACCAAGTAAAATATACGGGTGACTCTACAAAAAAACCCTAATTTGTAGCAGCTCTTTGTGGTCAAGAAATTGAAGAGCTCACGGCTATCCAAACTACACAAATCATCGATTTTGACTCCATCCTAAAGGCCCTTGAATACTGTTTCGGTGATGGATATTTGAAGGATTTCTAAAGGATGAATTGGAGACAAAAAGGCAGAAGTGAGAATGTTTACAAAAACTACTTACAGTAACAAAATTATTGCAAGCTCCTTTTCCTAAGTGCATAAAACAAATATAGGACCTAAGACATTTTAACCACAGAATATTACATTGAAACTATTAACGGTTGAAAGGCACAGAAAGCCACTAAGCTTATTGAAACCAAATATTTCAAAGTTGTCTGTATGTCCAAATATTCAAAAGCCTGTCTGTATGTCTTTAATTTTAAAGCATGCGTCTCAAGGACTACTAAGAGAGTTAGAAACGCTGATTTATAGAAAATGATATTTCAACAAAAAGAACAGAGCATCCTAAACATCTAAAACAAAAAAGGAATTTTTATGAAGTTAAAGAGCAGCAAATATACCAACTATTTGCTGTCAGTTGGAGTTAAGTTGCTGGAAATATAATAGAAAAGTACATCTTCGAAAATATTTTGCTTTTATTAAAATAGCAGACGGTTTTAGACGCCAAAAAATTCAAACAGTGCAGTTTATTGGTCCCCTTCCCCAAAGTTCAAAGTGCCATCTCTCTGTGGGAAAAATAAATTATCGTACATTGAATGATCGGTCAGTAATATCTCACGCACAAAGTTAAATAAACGAGAATTTATGAGGACTATATTAAGTAATGATACAACTAAGCAACTGAAAGGATGTATACATCATCGAAATAATGGTGATGAAGTAAAAATATGTGTGGAACTTGATTCGATTTTCAAATTAAATGCCTTTTGTATATTAGCCTATTCAAGCCTTTGTTGTATACTGCAGACGTTCGTGAAACACATGCATCTTTTATCTGAAATTCTTTCAACATTTTTCATTGATTTCAAACTAAATTTCAGAAAAATGAAATTCTTACTGGATGAGAAGAAATGCCACTTTTTATAAAATGTCCCAAATATGTTCATCATTTGCATAAATGAGACTCCTATTTTATTCCAACCAATTTAGAATAGTTCGATATCTCTTTATATTTCCAACTACCTGTAGATATCCATAGTCCCGGGATTGGGATTGAATTATTTATGAAAAATACTTACACATTAGCGTGGCTAAAACAACATAGTAAAACTGAAAACATATTTCAAAAATTGGTTTAATATATTGAATACGGATAAAAAAAAACTTAATTCATCATAAAAAATAAATAAAAATAGTACATAATGAAATTAAAAAAACATTTCTGGTGTTTCTGTAAATAAGCTTTTAAAAAACACACAGCTCGTCCAGCGTTTCATCGTTCTAACAACTTCTTATTTTTGTTACAAATTCTTCTGCGGAAGAAAATTTTAGTTTTGACTCTACACTAGTAGGCTTTTTCCTCATTAAATAGGAGTATGTTCTTTCTAGGTTCGTAATACGTATCCCTCCATTTTCAAAAAAGAGACATTTCTTTTTGAATTTTTGATAACAGTGTCTCTAATGGAATAGCATGCATTGTGTCTCAAATCTATTTAATGCATTGGTGCATATCCTTCTTTTATAACTTTATCTAGTTCTTCTGCTACAATTAATGTTTTTGTGTACAAATTGATTCACTCTTTAATAAGAATGTGAGTTACTTTCAAGTGTTATTTCATTTGAAGTAGAAGATCCAGTAGCATGAGTTGTTAGTAATGCAGTGGAATTTGAAGAGTCAAGTATTTCAAGCAGGTTCACTATTAATTTACAGCATTTAATTGAAGAAGGAACTATGAGAAAATTTATTACTGAGACGTTGATTATACCATTGAGTAAGTATTACAGTAAACCACTTAGATCTTTGCGATGTTCTTCCTTACCAGAAATGAGACCTGCAAATAACTTTTTCCTTATAGCACTTAAAATTGTACAAAAAAAAATCCTACGTACATATTTCATTTTTAAAAAAAAATTCTAAGAATTAAATTTTAAAAAAAATTAATGAGAAAAAATTTTAAGATATAATTTAGACAAAAATTAAATCCTGGAATTGGCTATTTTATGTCCGGGATCTGAAGAAACACCGAGATCCCGGGCTGCAAACCCTACTGATTATCCTACTTTTGTCCCCCGCAGAAAATTCATTACAGGTGCATCATTAGTTAATCTTGAAAGGAATTATTCCAATCTAACTCTTTAATATGGAGAACAAATATAGAAATAAAAGAGAACCAAAATTGCATCCTGCTTGCCTGTTTGAAACATCATCATGTCCTCAAATTACTGAGTAAACGAAGCATTTTTGAACTGCATCCTAAATGATATTTCAGATTAAATAAACAGCAGTTATATAGATGATGTGAGAAAATTTCTCTCTATACGAGTTGAAAGATGTGATGCAAATTTTGTCCAAATAAATACTATCCGGCACAAGTTAAATGCAAAAGATCAACCACAAATAAAACAGTACCTTATATTGCTGTTTTATTAAAGAAAATATGATAGATGATAAATAGAGTGCAAAAATAGAAATCATTGTACCCTCTACCAGACTTGGTACAATTAAGAATTCTGGGACAGTTAAGAATTAAAAAGAAAGATCCCCCAATGTGTTTTAGTTATTATAATTTTCTTGGGACTAAATATTGTCTCAAGGAAAGACAGAGTTACCTTTTGCCAAGAAATGATGACTTACTCTACACCAGAGTTTCTGAAACTGTGGAGAGAGCCCCTGGGGGGTTGGAGCATGATAACCCTACAAGAAGGGCGCAAGACTGTAGAAAAAAATATTTTTAAAAAAATAACTGGAATGAAGTAAAACACAAAATAATTTCTGACATAATGAAAAAATACCCATTTTTACGCTGATATAATTTATATATAACATCTGGCGATATTACGTCATCAAAAATAAAAGCTTCAATCTTTGATCCTATAACCAAATAAAAAACTATTTCATTTGAATTGCTGTAATCCCACAATGAGTTTTTTTTCATTACATTTCTTGTTAAAGCTAAAATATGACTCTTTCACAGAAAAAACATAACCCAGATCCTGAATCAAAAAAATTTTTAGGAAGATAAAAAAAATCATCACTGTTATTATTATTGAAAAACTGTACATTATCTGTAGGAAGGAAAGGAAGACTTAATTCACTTTTAACTCCTGATCAAGCAAGTGAAAAACCTGCTGAAATAATGCACATTACTCATGATGCGGAAGTTAATTTGAAAAAAGTGATTAACATGAAATGAAAGGAAAATTTTCAAATACTTTTAAAGCACTTAATCAACTAAAATATGAAGCCATAAGTGACCACAAGATACAGTGCACCCTGTCAAAAAGATACAAGAAAGAAAAAGTTAAACATGCTATTTGTCGATCATTACTACTAAAACTTGAACAAAATGTTACAGTTTTGCCTGCAAATAACATTCCTGTGTTTGTGATTTGCATCCTGTATTAAAGTCATGCACATTTCAGTTTTATTGGGCTTTTTCTCAAATTATCAAAGAAAAATTGAAAAGTCCTTGAAAGTAGGTAAGTACATTTTCTCTTAATTAAATTATTCACTGGAATTACCATATTCATCGTGTACACTAAAAATAATTATAAAAAAGGATTGGGTTGACTGAATCACCTCGCACGACCATTAAAGTTAGTATCGAGTGCGCTCCTGCTCCCGGGTTAAAACATTTTGAAGTCTTCTCGCTTTAAATATTGAAAACAACACAATTATTCTTCATGGGAATTTTATATTTTTTCCATCATTTAACACTAATTCTAAATGTAAATTCTGTGAGGCT
This sequence comes from Trichonephila clavata, assembly GCA_019973975.1. Taxonomy (NCBI): domain Eukaryota; kingdom Metazoa; phylum Arthropoda; class Arachnida; order Araneae; family Nephilidae; genus Trichonephila; species Trichonephila clavata. The sequence continues at coordinate 4,881 of BMAO01012487.1, forward strand.
TAAAATTGCAGTTCGCTTAAAATTATTTACAATATGACCATTCATTTAAAAAATCATTTTATATTTTTGTACACATTGCCGTGCACTTGGTTTTACTCTCCTTGCAATTTAGCTATTATATCATGAATAAGGTTTTATTTTTTTAAAAATGAAATCGTGCAAAGTGCGGGTACTTCAACCAGTATACTTTTAAATGTATCCGTACTCACAAGGTATTTAACTAATTTATTCATACTAAATTAAGAACAAGTTTAATAATTAATAGTGACTTCCATGGGCTCTTCTTGGAGAGCAAAATTTTTCAAAGGAAAGCTTACTATTAGAAGTTGACACTTTGAGTTTTTTTTCTATATTTAGTTGAGATCTATATTTTGTCTTCAAGCAGCCACCGCTGAAAATCCGGTTTCACAAAGATAGGATGTTGAAAATGGTGTAATATAGTATACGAAATGCTTTTGTCTTCACAGTAGAAAATTCATCATCCACCTCTGCCCAAAATTCAAAGAGCGATTTATTACAAAATTGATTTAATTTCGCCACTGGATGTAAAATCTATGAAGACTTCTTCTTCGGCAGTTGAGAGCCCTTCTGAAATATTTTGAAATGGATCCCTCACCCACTCGTTACTTGCTATCAAGTTGTCCTCAGCAAGAAAATACTGTTTAAAATTCTATAGGATCATGGCTAAATGATTTTCAGTGGTTTTAAAAACAACTTCCACCTGTTCTTCGGATTTGTAAGTTTTCACACATAACATACAGGGGCTTTTTGTTCTCCATTTACTTCAGTAGTGGTAAATCCAAAATTTAAGTATTCTTCAGAATATTTCCTTGATTCAATTTTCGGAATCATGCTTGTTGATACTTTATTATGGTCGAATGTTCGCTTACGACTTAAAAGTGTATCGATTATTTTCTTTTAATCGACTGCCATAAATATTTAATACTGTGAATTACAACTAACGCACGCGCGTGCAAATTATAAAATGCACATTCACGATAGATTCCGTAGCTATAGAAGTATCGACTCGACTAAAATTGACTGGAATTGTACGAGGTACAGCATTTTTACATGTTTTGCGCAGACGTCCGATAGGTTGCCCAGACTCACGCAAACGTTCGAGAGAATTCTAGATGTGATGGATATGATAGAAAGCAACTAATTAGACCTGGGATACTCAACCTTTTTTTTCCTGCCGGGCCGCATACATATGTTAGCTATTTCACGCGGGCAGTATTCATATTTAGCTATTTCACGTGGGCCGCACGCATATGTTTGCTATTTTACGGGGGCCGCATACATATGGTGGCTATTTTACACTGACCGCAACATGCCGATTAATGGGGGGGGGTGCTTTAAGATCAAGATAACATAGAAAATTAAAAATGGGGGAATTGATCAAAATATTATAACTCCTATTCTGCTTTTTTAATTTTTTAATTTTTGTCACTGAATTTTTCTAAATTGCAAGCATTTAAGACTATTCTCTCACAATTTCTGCATCAGTAAATGGTTTCATATGATAACCAATGATATAACAAATTTCATAGGGTGCCTTTGTAATCACTGAGACGTTACCACTGACAAATATTTTTTTGCTGTTGTAAAGAATATTCAAGAAAGCCTATTTATCATCACCCGAAAGGAATCTTCTAGCAAAAGTTTCATTGAATGATTCCTGTTCATTGGTATTTTTTAAATACATTTCGTGACAAATCAAACAACTACTGAACCAAGTTTGTTTCTCACTACAAAATAGTCAATTTTCCAATCGTCTTGAAACACTCTATTTTCTTCGAATATTTTTCACTTGCATGATATAAAAGATAGTGAAAAATTAGTTTTACTCATAAAATGGTTGATACTCCACTGTTGTCTATTATCACTTTTCAGAAAAAAAAATATCAATTCGCACCTACACCGCATCGGCAGCAAAAAATAAAATTAATACACTTGATTTTTTTTAACAAAGAATTCCCCATCAAATTTTCATAAATAAATAAATGAATTTCTCAGAGCAAGGATTATGACCGGGCCACTTAAAAGGTTCGGTGGGTTGAGTATCGCTGGACTAGACTATTTTTGTACTGACATTTGTACTTTAAGAAATGGATGATGGAGGAAATAAATCTTTAATTAAATATCATTTTGCAATCTGTTCCAATTTAAAAAATTAGAGAAAGAAAAATAACATAATAACTATCCTATTACTTAAAATATATATTACTTTAAAGTAATATATGTATAATTTTATACGTACCTTGTTAATTTGTATAGTTTATAATTAAGATTGTATAGTAGCTTTAGTGTCAAAGGGCCTTATTATTGCATTCAACACAATTTTTTATAAGGGAGGTGCGATAAAATTATGATTGAAAATTGGATTGCACGTTTTAGAAGCTCTTCTCTACACTTTCGTCTAAATAAGTAGTCTACTACAATTGGGATGATGGCAAGTTAATGACAAGTGAAAATGTAACCTTAGAAGAATAAAAATATTGTTTTCGTATCGGACATGAGTTCTAATAGTTCAGAATCATATCTTTTGGTCTATGCAATCCACCTTCACTTTTAGAGAGATATTGGAAACAGTTTTTCAAGGATTGTCAATCAAACAATCTTTAGTGCACTTGAATGATATCTGGATTGGCTGCAGATTTCAAAAATATTTAAACAGTATCTAGCTGGATTTCAGAGTTTGAAAGGAGATAATTCAAAAGTAAGCTTGGATAAATGTCCATTCTTTTATCGGGTAGTTCATTAACCAGGAAATATTCTGTCGGAAAAATGTGCTGTAAGGGATTTCAGAAAGAGTTGAATAGTGAAATAATATTCAGGACCTGGAAACTTTCATGGATTTCAAAATTACAATGGATTATCGGCTTATGAAAACTTATTACACAGAGTAACAAAGACTTTTATTTGGGCTGATGAAAGTGAGGTTGTATTTAATTCTTTAAAATAAATTTTAACATTGGTTTCAATTTTGGCTCACCACCCACTTTAAATGCATTTCCTTCTTGGTATTGATGCAAGTAAAGAAGCAATTGGTACTGCATTATCCCAATACTTCAAGAAATATTCGCCTATTGCGGTAAAAACCTGGAAAAATTGGAAATAAATTAAAATTAAACTGAAAACGAATTTTTGGCTATTGAAAGTTTACCTTACAAATTTTCCCTACTTCCTTAAAATATTTGTTTCAGTTTCAAGAACATCGAAGGAGGGGTAGCAATGTGGAATGAAAGATTTCTAGAATGTGATTTGGAGTGCAACATTGTGAAAGTAAAATCCATTGAAATACTGGATTCTACCAAGATCTTTCCCTGAGATATAAAAACATTGTTTGAAAGTAGAAGAAAAGAATGACACTTATATCGCAACTGCTACGATGACTACAGACTTCTAAACTTCAAAGTCTGCCGAGATACCAAGCTCATATTCTGTTGAAAACTGAGCTCTTTCCTTCGAATAACATCACAAGAAATAGCTATAATCATTCCTTCAACAAATCTTTGACATTATGTTGTTATTTACATATCCGTGATGGAGTCATGCTATGAAAGTTGATGATAAAAGATGGGAAAACATAGCATTTGCAGGTGATACTCCCAAGAAGTAAAATTCCAGATATTTTTAATAAAATTCATGATACCCCTAATGTAATGGGGATAATTCAACAGAACTATTTTGAATAGCCTGTTCATGTAGCAGACTAAAAAAAGAATCTAGAAAACAGACTAAATGGATACTCTAGACGGCTGTTTGGTATCTTTCGAGATACTATGGGTAGTAGTCTATGCTTACGGTGTGACTTTCTTTCTTTGTGATACCAAGTGATTATATCCTCCTATCATGAATACATTTGTCGTGCGCAGACACGTTTGGAAAGTATCCATCATTTTTTCCTGAAAAGAGTTGATGTTGTAAGCGACTGGATGATACAAGTTTCATTAAACATCGTTTGGAAGAAGAAAATCGTGTCTGATTTCATAACCAGGAAATGCGTCATTTATTGAATTAAAAATTGAAGGAAAAAAACCGAGTAATCCTATGCAATGTCATTAAGATTTTAAATGATGTTTGGATCCAGAATCCATCTAATCGAAAAACTGAACACATCAACTGTATAACTCCACACTGTTTAGGCAGTCAGAATTATTCCTCTTTGGAATTTATTCCTATCTGGGACATGCAATATTTCAAAATGGGACCAAAGTTACAGAATCTTACTCTTACAGTTACATTCTCTTCTCTGAGAAATGGGTGATGTGGCTGTAAAGATGGTTTGAAAGTAAAGAATGGATCGTGAATATGTAAGTGTGACTGACAACATATTTGATTGTCAAATATTGCAAAGTTGCCAAACTTAGCAAAAAATATACTGCCAAAGGCAGTATACTGCAAATCCATAATCACAATTCTAGGGTAAATATTTGACAATGCTGTTCCAAAAGCTTCCAAAGTATACTTTACAATATTTATAAAGATGATGCAGAGAAGCAAAAGGGGGGGGGGTATCAGAGTGGGACAGAGACTGTACATTTGTTTTGCCTCATGTCATATTGTGATTATGGATTTGCAGTACTGAGTTTTATATTTGCGTGAATTTTGAGTCTATATATGGTATTGGTAATTTATTTGTGTTAATTTTTTCCTGTCAAAAAGAGAACCAAATATATTTTATTATAATGTTTCCGAATAACCTATGATATCTGCTTGGTAAATGCATGGACATTTCTTATTTTTAAAAATCTTTCAACCACCTAACAGAATGATTTATAAGCAGTTTTATTAACAAGATTCATTGCAATATCAATACATAAAATAATAAAAATGCATATTTTAAATATCCCATGTTTCAACTTGATAACACTATCTAACTCTTTTCAAGTTATTGTTCATTTACGTTGTTATTTGCCAATTTTATATATATATATATATATATATATAGCTTTTATTGGGTCATCATTTTCTGATAGAGAAATAAATAATCGCATTTTGGCTTTTCATAAATAATTAAGAATACAAATTAATAATAAGTTAAAATTTCCAAATGTATTTCTTACTCCTAAATTTCTCATAAAGACCTAATCAAATTTAAAACTGTAACTAATTGTTTTAATACATATATCAGCAAGTCAGACAAAATTCTGTATGAAATATTACACGATACAATAAATAATCTTAAATCCACAGTCATACTTTTAAAAAAGTAAAGAAAACAAATTAAAGATAATAAGATTTCTTCAGTCTATAGTTAGATTTTGAAGATCTTTTCAATTCTATTCATATTGATGATATGATGAAAAATACTATTAAAATTACATAAAGATAATTTATTTTAAAAATATTAATTATAATAGTTTAGTTCTCTCCTTAGATTTGTATAAAGAGAACTACATATATAATATGGGTAACTATTCTCAGCAGATTAAAGCTTTGCCCCAAGGTGGCCTGCTAGCACCTGTCTAGTCAATTTATATTTACATTATTTTAAAAATGTCTTTATTCTGAATACTACCTATTTTGTTATATCGATGATATTATCATTTTTCGCAAACAAAATAATTTTAAACCTAACGCTATAATTTACTATCAATATCTCAATTTAATACAGACAAATATTAAAAGCTATGAAGCATTTTTCCTTGATATAGAAATAAAATTGAAATATAATGTTATAATGAATATATATGACAAAAAAGAGGAAATTAAATTCAATATTATAGAAGCACTTCATTGGGAAAGTAATGCACATGTTTCTATATGCATAAATATTGTTATTAACTACATACATCGAAATCAATTTCTTGTTTCGAAAAAATCAGAATAAAATAAATTAACTACAATCACATTTTACTAAATATTACTTAATTCAAAAATACCAAATTAATTTTATTGGTAGATATTTGTATAAAGACATTTTAAATAGTAATAATTAAAATTCCTTTGAATATTAATAATTTACAAATTTTTTTTTCATTTTCCCTAGATAGATATAGTTACCTGAATATTCAAATTATAGATATAAAATTACTTATTCTCTCAGTTTTATTGTATCCATAGCTTTTAAATATTTAAATATATTTATATATTTACTATCCTAGTGACCTTCAAGTAACGGTAGTATTTATACGTACTATTTAATTAATTTTTATTTATATTAATTTCATATTTTTGCTAAGTGTTACTACTTAGCCAATTCTCTTATTTGAATTTGTATTAGGGTCCAGAATCTGGCAATAACTTTTTTATTGGTACTGAGATTTAACGTGGGCTATACAATTTTTAATCCAATTTTTAGGAAAGTTACTTTTTTCTAATAAAGGATTTGGATATTCTATTTATTATTTTCTACAGGATATTGCTCAGTAATATTAGCAAAAAGAAGGGGAAGGTTGGCTGACCAAAAAGAGTGTTCAACCCCACTTTTATATAAATTATTTCATATATAAAAGCTGAAAAAAGTCAGCAATGTTTATAATACTGTAGCATCCATATATATTTTTAAATGCTATTATTTTTACAATATCTAATATATCTTTTCTAAAAATATAAGTCTGGTTTATATTACAGTTTGAGGTTTTTGTTTTGTGCTTCAATTTTTGTGATTATTGATAATCCATGTCTGTATACTAAAGAATTACAAATATCTATATGCTTCAAGTCAACACAAAACTTTTTTAAAAACAGTTTTATTCAGCTAACCATTCAGGACATGTTACGCTGAGAGAAAACAGAGGCCAAGTCTAAGTGGGCTTTCCTCATAAGTTCAGAACTGTTAAGCACCCTTCATAGTTTATGTGTTATACTTGAAAGTTAAGGTATCCGACTACCCTAAAATTGTAAATTTTGCCAAAAATTGAAAAATTTTCTTATGATTTTATTTTAAATGCCATCTTAATAGCTTTATAAAAATACCAAGTTTATCATTGTTCGTTCACTAGAACAAAAACTACAAGTGTTTTAGTAAATGCAGATGGCATTACTTTAAGCAAGATGTCATATTTTAAAACACGTTTTACGCGAAGTGGGAGTTTTTGAAAATAATCAAACGGAGTCAGTGATTGCTAAAAAAAGGTTTTGAAAATAATTGACTGAAATTTTTTGTGTAAGTTCTGTATAATAGTAGAAGTGTTTTAACCTTCAGATTTATCAATCACTCTTTTATTACAAAATTTACAGTCCCTTATGTGAATATAATCACTGTTTTTTTAAGCAATTTCATATAATAACTGAGATAAAGTGCTCTAGTTTTTGTAAAAATTAAAATATCTCTTATCTTGAAGGTCATTTCGGCAATGAATAACATAACAACACATCAGAATTGAAAAATTGAAAATTTGTTTATAAACCTTTGATACAGAATGGCCCACGTTTATGTTATTTTTTGTCAATTTTTACCCATTTTAGTTATAATAATTTCTTTTTCTCCTCTTTATTTTAGCATATTTTTCTTAAAATATACTAAACAAATCTAAAAACAACAATAAAATCTACATATCTCCATTTTTTTAAAAAGTAGTTGTCGCAACCAGTAGGATACCTTAAGGATGACATATGGGGCTATAAAAATAATAATCTGGGGTTAGAAGTGTTCTACTCACATTATTGATCAGATTGCCAGAACTACACGTTTTATAATGCTATCGTTACCCGATAATGAAATGTCAAAAAAATCCCCTTTTGCCATTTTAAAAGCACTCCAAGCTATAGGCGAGCCAAAATCAATTTAAAAATTGCGATCCCGTGTTTTACTTCTGGAGACAGAATCAGCTATTCAATCAAAATCCTATCTATATTCAAAAATGTTTCTTGATTCTACAATCACAGTTACCCCTCACAAATCTCTCAACTCCAGCCTAGGTGTCATATCTGAAGCCGAACTGTTGACTACCCCTGAGGCAGAATCCTTCATGCATTCTCTGAACAGTTCTACGAAACACTTGATTTTAACTTTTAAAAGACCGAATCTTCCAACTACAATAAAAGCTGGATACCTGAACTGCAAAATACGCCCATATGTACCGAATCCTCTGCGCTGTTTCAAGTGCCAGAGGTTCAGATATTTGCAAACTTCCTGCCAAGGTCAATTGATGTGCTCTAGATCTACTTCGCTGGGCATTCTCCCAGTCTAGAGCCCAAATGCGTTAATTGCTCTGAGTACCACCCATGGCACTCAAAATTATGCTCGAAATGAAAAACGGAAAAAGAAATCCAAGCTATTAAAACAAATACAAATATATCGTATGTAGAAGCACGAAAATTAATAGCTCCACAGTTATTCTCAACTTACACCCAAGCTGCCAAATCCTCAACTGTAACCTCAACTACCCAAATAGATTAAAATATTCCAAAAATAGTATATGCCCGCCTTTAAAATTATTACAACCATTGATATCCGTTCCAAAGCCAACTATGTCTTCCAGTATTCCTACAGTTGCCAAATCGTCTGTTTCAACCCAGGCACACCATTCGCAGTTACAACGTCATCAGAGTCGCATCCACCTATTCCTTTGTTTACTAGTGCCCCCTCCACATCCAATAGTTTTCTTGATTCTGTTGCATTAGCCTCATCCAACCTAACACTTTTATCTTCTACATGCCCTATGTATACAGCCTTGCCCACTGTGACAAGTCCATCTGTACCTGAACCTACTACCTCGACATCCAATAGCTTACCATCTACAATTACAATTTCTGTATTCCAGGTTTAAAAACCTCGTAAAAAAAGCATCTTCCTAAAAAAATAACTAACCTAGCAAAACCTAAAATAGAAATAATGATGATTCCACTTACAATATACAACGGATGATGAAAACATGATTCTATATGACGTGGAGGAAGATGAATTTGTTTCGAATACTGATTTTGCGGAAAAAGATTCGAAAAATATTTTAAGGGATCATTACTTTTAACACCTACTAAGATACAGAAAAAATTACCCTTTTCTCAACAACACTTATCGAACTTGGTGGAAGAATTCCCCCATCCAATCGATCGCTTATAAATTTATTCAAATTGACTTTTATAAATAATTGGAGATTTTACCTTTTTTAACTAAAATTTAATCGAAATTACTAGTGTTTTTTTTCTTACTTTTAATGTTTTAATCAATGTTTGGCGCAGTTTGGCGAAAATTGGCCTTGCACCAATAACCCAAACACTCACTTACTACTTCAAAAAAATTGCATGTATCTACAAAATTGTCTAGGCATAATTGAATGGGACTTTTTAAATTATATTTTTCAATGAAAAAAAAAAAGTTTGGATGTTTTCAAAACATACACCAATTTTATAATAGTTATATTTTGAGATGTTTTTTCTTCCTCTGTGTCTGTTGTGCTCCCGTCTCTGTACCCTTTACATTTTTAATGTTGTCTTATGCCTTAGTTTTCATATTGAAATTGCAATTTTAAGTATCCCAAGTTCTGTTGATGAAAATAATTTTTGTTGGAGCGCTGTTTTTCTTCCTCTGTAATCGGCATAATTTTTCTTCCCCGGGATAGGAGTGATTCCATAAAATTTCTCTACATCAATTTTCATGATAGTTGGCTGATTTAGCGTCTGTTTTTTCCGTTTCTTAAAATTGTTTTACTTTTAAGAATATATTTAAGCTAAAAATATGAAATGCGTTTTCAAGTACATCCTGCCGGAATTTATTTCTTTAGTATTTCAAATAAACACCAAGCTTTAATCAAACTGGTTTTATTCAGCTAACTATGGAGACATGTTACACTGTGAGAAAACGGAGGCCAAGTCTAAGGGAGCTTCCCACTTATGTCCAGAACTGTCAAGTACCTTTCTTAGTTTATGTGTTATACTTGAAAGTTAGGAATGGCCTATCGGCTGTAAAAAATAATGATTTGGAATTACAAGTGTTCTATTTATACTCTGAGTTCCGAGAAATAATGGGGTGTTTAATTTAAGACTTGAAGATGTAACGGAAAATAAGAGTTAAGTGATATATAGGGAATTTAATTTTAGATTTAATTTATTATCCTTATATGTATAAATTAAATTACGGCAATATTTAGGATTCAACGAGAATTTGAATTTAAATATTAATTCAAGCTTCAACCTTTGTAGAGAGCCGGCCACTAGAGGGTGCAACTATGAAATGGCTTTCATATTCGGGGACATGCTGAGTCTGCAGAGGAAAAATAGCTAAAATGCAGCCTCATCAGAAATATATATACACTGGTGTCCAAAAGTTAAGCATAAATCGTAAAATGCGAAAAACATGGAGTAAATATTCGTAAAATTATTCCAAATTTCTTGCGGATATTAATTGGGTGAAGAAGAAACATTGGGTTTATGCAAAGCTTTTCAGTCGACTACGTCCTGCGTGAAACACCGGCGCATGACGGAACGCGGAGAAACCGATTCACGCAGCATAAGCAGTTCAGACGTTTCGTGCAACTGCTGCGCGAAGAAACGTTGATAACCATCAAACAAGGTGAATGATGGCACACAGACGCCAATTGGACATGTTTACGAAAGGAAGAATCGTTGGAATGCTGAAATCCTCACGATCACAAAAAGAAGTGTCTCGAATTCTGAATGTGGATCAGTCTGTGATCTCAAGTTTGTGGCAGAGGTTTCAAAGAACGGGACATGTTACCGGACAACCGACCAAGAGTCACAACCCCTTGCCAAGACCGATATCTGGTAATAAGTGCATCAGAGGGGTAGTACTGCCAGAGCACTGGGTTTGGCGCTCACAGTCGCCACAGGAATACGAAATTCAGGGCAAACTGTTTACAAGAGACTCAATCATGCTGGTCTGTATGCCAGAAGACAAGCAGTTTGCATTCCCCTCACGTCTGCTCATAAACGCGCTCGTTTGAACTGGAGTTTGAAACATTAACATTGGATTGTGGGAGAGTGGGTCAATGTGATGTTCAGTTACGAGTCCCGGTTTAATCTGAGTAGTGATTTTCGGCGGGTAACGATATGGAGAGAACGTGGAACACATTTTGAACCAAGAAACATAACGGAAAGACATCATTTTCCATCAAGGGGAGTAATGGTATGGGCAGGCATCTTGATGGACGGCCGCACAGAACTCCATTTCCTTGACACGGGGTCTGTGACTTCTCAAAGATTCAGAGACGAAGTTCTTGAGCCTTATGTTCGCTTGTTTCGAGATGCTGTCGGTCTTGACTTCATATTCATGGATGATAATGCGCCATGTCACCGAGAGGTGCTGATTGATGACTTCCTTGAAACGGAATACATCCAGCGCATGTAATGGTCTGCGCTGGATGATGATTAAACCCCTGATTTAAATCCTATCGAGCATGTAGGGAATATGCTCGGGAGACAAATTGCAGCCCTTTCGTACCCACGAAGCTCCATTATAGAACTGAAGAAAGCTCTGCAAGAAGCTTTGAACCGTTTGAGCCCACAGCTCATTCATCATCTCATATCAAGTATGGTAAATCGCTGTGCAGCGTGCCTGGCTGCCAGAGGTGACCACACGCCTTATTAAACTGCAGCATCAGTACTTTATGTGAAGTTTTCTTTCATTTTTTCTTTAAAGTGTGAATCCTTGCTATGCTCAGTTTTCTTTCAAACTGCTACTTTGGATAATAAAATTAATTATTATCATTCTTTTGATTTGCTTCCTTATTTTATAACCATTTTATACTCGCATATCACGTTTGCTGCCATTCTGATTTACAGTTCCTTCTTTATTCACATAATTATCAATTATGTTAACTTTTCGACACTAGTGTATATATATAATAAGTTTAAATTATTAAAAATTGAAAAGCGTTTCTAATTAATGGTAATAAATATTAAGTAATCGTATTCAAAAAGAGATATGTTTAGTTATATTTAAGATTGTTTGAATATCGTTTATTAACTCTGATAATCACAAGTTGCATTGCAAGAATTAATTTTAATTAGTGCTATTACTTTATCTATTTTATTTTTATTTTCTGCTGCTGCTAAATTGATGAGTTGTTATTAAACGCTGTATTTAGGCCATTCATACTTCCACAACCAAAATACGACTAGAATTACTGGGGTGTATTCAGAATTAAGCCATCGACAACTGAATCTAGGCCTTTTTCGGTAGTACTCTTTGCTTTACGCTTACTCCTAATATGGCAAAAATTTCAGTTCACTAAAAAATTGCTTTAGTTAACGCTTAGTTTACTAAATTAGTTAACTAAACGAGGGAAAATTAATTCATAACTTGTGACGGGGCTATTCGCGAGATATTCTGACTAATCCTCTTGGTTAAACTTTGGGGCTAGCCTTTATGCTAATTCTCCGCCTTTCAAGAAAAACACGAGATAGATATATGTTAGTTAGTTCGATTATATAAAGTCTAGGTTTTGTAGATGTAGAAGGGAGAAGGAGCCGTGAAGCTGTCAAGTAAGTTGAACATTGGAGAATTTATTTCACAAACTTAGCGAGCGTTTAAAAGGTGTAATTTCTGAGATTAAATTATTAGATTGAAGCTTTCAAATAGTAGATTTAGAATCGGCCTGAGGTCATTAGTGATTGTTCTCATTGTCCGTTTCTGTAGTCGGGTTTACTTAGAATTGAGTATTAGGATTAATCGACGTTTTAGAGATCACTCCTAGGTTTCTTCTTATAGTTAAACTTGTAATTGTTTAAGAATTTGTTCAGAACTTGAATAAATCTATTTGTTATTATGGAGTTTGTTGGTGATGCTTTGTTTCCCCCCACACTTAGAGACGCGCCGGACAGAGGGAGAGGGGTCCCAGTTAGGACCCCTCCCCCACAAACTTATTGGATAACTCATTTGAATAAGAATATAGAGCTCCAAATTAATATAAAACTAATCTTAATCTGAAATAATGTACATTATAAATTTAATAAAATACATTATAGATTTTATTTATTCCAATATTCTGAATATTTTTAAATGAATTTAGTTTCCCAAGTTTCTCAGATTTTCTTAGCTAAAGTCCCTACTTGAAAAATGCATTCCAAATACATAGGATTTCTTCTCTAAAATGATTCAAATATTCCTGTTTCGAACTTGCTAATCATTTAAAGTACATCTAAAATACCTTTCATTCTGAGTCTGATAGATATAAAAAGGTGGGATTCTTTAGAAATGAGAGAAAGCTACCCACAAACGAATATGAAGTTCAATCGCTCTGTAAAAGTCGAGTGAAGGTTTTCACTGTGTTGTAATAAATATTACAAAAAAGATATTTGGTCATCCACCACACATGGATAGAAGACATTTTAAGCGAAAACTTCGAACTGAAATGAAACATGTCGACAACTTGTTCTGAACCTACTTGTAAAGTTGGTCCTCTATAAAGTAACTATGTAAAAGTCCGAGGGAAATAGAGTAAGTAGTTTAAGAGAGAGAGAGAGAGAATCACACACACACAGGACTAGACTACTAAACTCAATCATAATTAAATAAGATCTTTTTGAATGATATATTTTGAAAAAAAAACGTCAGAATCTTTATTCACATTAATCCTAAATTTAAAAGTCATCAAGACTAATATATGAATTTCGATCACCAAATTTTGTTTTTTGTATGGAAAAATAGGTTCTGACTAGCGAAGTTATCACATTTATAATAAAACAGAAATATAAAACTACTGGTATTTTTACAATGAAATTTAAGATGCTACATACCGTATCATTTCGAAATATATTTTAAAAGCTGAGAGGTATTAAAGCAAATAATAATAATGAAATATAATAGTAGAATTATAAGATCAAAATATCAAATGAAAAACTTTATTATAAAAGTATTCTTGAAGAAAATTTTCGATTGAAATATGAAATTAAGAAATTTTTATTGAATACCTTTTAGTAGAAAGAAAATCGATTATTTAATTATAAAAATTATAAATTGTTGTCTGTAGAACAAAAGTTCAAAACTTCCTCATATTTCAAACACAAAAATATTTTTCTAAGCAAAATTTGATATTTTAAAAAATAAAATGGGTTTATAGAGGCATTTTTAGATGAAATTTTTTATTAATAATAAATAATAATTATACTATTAAATGCTTAAAACTAATTTATCAAATAATGAATGTTCTTAAAAAAATCATTCAAAATTTAGTTTTTATATTAAGAAGTGACTTCTGATATTTTTGTAATTTTTCCTACACAGGCTTCCTCTTTTAATATTAGGTATTTATATGCAAATTTCAACATACTACCTTAAATGAAATAATTTATAAAATCTGAAAAATTCTGTTCTGTTTCCTAAGATATTTATCTAATATTTAATCTTTCGAAATTGCCTTCTAACATTCCAATCTCATCATTATGAATAATTAGCTTTGTCTTTAATTAATAATACGTTTATATTTGATGTATGCTGTAAAGAAGAAAAAGCTTATTGCTAAATCTAGCAAGTTTCTACAGATTATGAAATTGCATTCTCTCTCTCTCTTTTCATGCTTCCATTGATTAGATCCGTGTATCTCTTGATGAAAATCAACTTTATTTCAGGTTTTTTTTAAAAAACATATTCACCAAATTTTCTATAAAAATATTTTATTTAAGGAATATTAACGATCTTTTTTTTGTGTCACAAATGGTCAGAAGGTTTGAAGTTAAATGTTAGAAACTTGAAGAAGTACCTCAACTACATCATATTGATATATACTTTATTCATGATAATTTATTCGAAGGAATCGTAATAATCATAATCAGGGTATGTCATTTTGACTCTTAATGATAAAAATACCAAAATTCTAAAAGAAAAGAAAGAAAAACTAGTAGAGTAATTAAATAAGTTTTGGTGGCTGAAAAAACAATTTTGAAAAGCAGTACTATTTAGAAAACCTAGCTCAAATCTCAAAATCCAATCTACTTATTGCCTTTCATTTGATGTTACTTTAAAGAAATAACTATTATGCTTTTCCATTCTAAGCACAAACTCCAAACTAATCTCATTACACTTTCAGTTTCTACCGTTTTAAAGTAAAATTGACTCAAGTCCTTTCTACGTTATTTAAGCTTGAATTGAATAACTTATTTGTTTTGTTGTTTGGTGATGAAATGTTTAGATACAAAAGTACAGAGTTTCTTTCTTGAAATGATTACATGTTTGCCTGCACTTTGTGTAACAATTAATACATCAAATAAATGTGATTTAATTGTGTCTTTAGAGTAAGAGGCTTGGAATAATCTTTCACGTGTTAGAAAAATGAATACGTTATTAGAACTTTACCTGGGTAACAAATTCTTACAGGATTAGGTTCTGTTCGACATTATTATATTTAAATTCTCTGGTGTTCAAAATTAAAAAACAAATGACATATTTTTGTTGAATTTCAAGAGAAGATTTGAACAAAATGCAAAAATACTGCTTTAAAATAAAGATGCAAATCTTGTTATAAAAAATTATTTTAATAAATGTAAAACACAAGAATACGTTTATTTAGGGAAAAATAATGGATTATTCTCTAAGACGATTTCATTGATTTATTCAGTATCTTGAAAACACAGATATCATTAAATCATGTGAAATCAAATTTCCAAGTTTATTTTTCAACGCGAATTTCTTAGAACAGAAAATATTTTTTCCACACGGTTTTATTGCTCCTATTCATAAGTTTTGATTTGAAGTAAATTACATAGAATGGAATTTTTTGTGTCTGCACTTAAAATTTTAAAATGGAAAAAATTTTCTGCTTCTGAAACGTCAATTTTCATTTTTAAAAACATTTATCTTTTTTCTTAAGAAAATTATTTTATTTGAATATCAACCGCTAACCTTGGAAAAATGAATATATATATGTTAGAAAAAGGGGATATATCAAGATTGATCATGATTTACTTGAAAACTGAATTTTTGCACATTTTTTACATAAGTAGACATTTTAATTAAGTAGATTTATTCAATCATATGATAAAATAAAAACTATATTTTTTTTATGTTAATAGTTATATTTTTGCAATAATTTCTTTACGAAGATCTTAATACGAAAAAAAAAGCAAGATCATTATCGCTTTTTAATAACATTCTTTGAAACATTTAATGAAGTTATAACGACAAATTTGTTAGATGGAACATTTTTTTTTTAAAAAAAAGTAGGTCTATTTTGGCATTTTAAAAGTTCAAGAAAAGATAATGTGAAATTAAATTTTCCCATTACGTAAGAAAATTATTTAAGATTAGTCAGTCACAAGTTTATTAGTTTTTTTGACAGAAAATAATTCATATAAAAAATTTTCTTCACAGTTATTTTTAAATTAAGTCAAAAGAATTAGTTTTTTTAAAGAACATATTATATTTATTTCATTTAAAAATTCTCCAGATTTTTATGTCCAAACATATATCATAACTTCAAACTTCTTGAGTGAATATTACTTTAGTATATTAAAATGTATATACCATAAACATTAAATATAATTAGTTTGAATAGTTTTATATATAAAATTTAAACTTAAAAGGCTTCAAGAATGTTGTCTGTGTGAATAAAGTTGTTTAATTTAATAGCCCATGGAGAATAAACCAAAATGACATTTTTCTTTGTATTCAGTTATCTCTACGGGTATTACTGAATTCCTCATGGAGTTCATACAACCATTTAAAATTCATACCTTCACAACTTTTGTGTTACAGTGAACACATTTTTGGGTATATATTTGCAGTAGCCTTTTAAAAAAACTTTGAGACAAATGGAAATAAATTGGAAACTTATGTAATTTGAAAACTAAATTTTTTGGAACTTAAAATTTTCCATGCATACAAAAAGTAGCCATGTTTAAAGGAGATATATGTGTAGTATATTCAACTCAAAGTAGTACTTCTATAAAATTGGATATTTTATTGACTTCTGTTACTAAAATAAATCTTTGTATTTTTAAATACTGTAAAATGAAAAATTAAACGAATATTACGTAATTAATCAAAAATAATCAGTAAAATCTTACAAATTTTACATATATGATGGGATCTTCTCAATTTTGTACTGACACTTCAATAAATTTTGTTTAAAATGGCCACGGTAAGATTTCAAAAACAAATGCCTTGGATAACTAATATAATTTTTGATTCTTTTGTTACATACGAATTCAAGTATATTTCTGGATTGCACCTCATTTTTCTTTAATATGTCGCTCGCTCTCTGTATATATATATATATATATATATAATCCATAATAATATATACTAATAGGTATAAACCTAAGTATAGCTAGTTAGAACAATAAACACTATTAGTCATAGTAGTGCAATACGAATCTCTTGACCATAGGAACTAAGAATGCAGGTTTAAACATGTTTTTTGGCCTGCCAATCTTCAACTGTAATTTGCATATACTATTGCAAGGAAAGGAAGAAATATTACAACTAGGTAATTATTACAAAATAAAATACACTAATTATAATTTAATATGGAACTGCAAAAAATTTAATAAACTATTTCCTAATATATAGTTAAAATATTTCTATAAAATACTGCTGAGAGATAATAAAACTTACCACGTGAACACAACATCTAGTTAATGTTTTCCGCCAATACAATAAGTGGTAACCGCATAAAAGTAAACATTATTAAATTAAGATCAAATAAGAGTAAGTTTAGGTATATATAAATATATATATATATATATATATAAATAATATATATATTATATATATATATATATATATATAAACTTTAAATATAATGATAGAGGAAATTAATGGGTATTAAACAGACCTCCAAACATTACATTCATTCTAATATAAAATAAAGTATACTTATTTTTAGTATACTTATTGTTTATCATGTAGCGCCATCTTGTGAAATAAACTAGTTACTGTACAGTTAAATTAATGTAAAAGAAATTGAAAGTTAATGCAGTTATTGTTACATTTTGTCATTTAACGTAATACCATGAGGAATGCAATTGTAAGGAAAATTTATGTGGTACCAATGTTTAATGAAAAAAATAATGAAGTTATTAAAATTGAAAATGATACATCACAAACTAATATATTATTATGATTAATATGGTTAAAATATATTTTATGTATAAAAATTGATGTATCAAAATTCTAATATGGCACTTTAAAAATATTATTATCAAAGGCATTTCTTTCATCATAAATATTACTTTATAATTTATTATCCTTAATATTCTATGATATATCTAAGTAACCAGTTTTAAAAGGATTATTGTTAATTTTAAGAAGGTTTAAGTAATTAGGATAAAGAACAATATGGGAGTTAGAATTATTATTCTTACCAAAATCAATTGAATCATCAATATATTGAAAATATAACAATCATTATTAATATAATATATTTATTTTTTATAATAATGTAAATATATATATATATATACATATATACATAAATATAAATTAGCCAAACTATCGCTAGAAAGTCCACCTTCAGGCAAAACTTTAATTTGTTTATACAGAGTACCACTAAAATTAATGCAATTTTCGCTTAAAACTAAATTTATGAGAATTTAAAAGTTGTGGAAATTAATAGTAAAATTACTGTTACTAATATTATTGTATAATAATTACTGTTAATAATATTACTGTTATTTTTTTTAAATTACTTTAATAAAACCATTTATATCATTGGAATTAAAGAGATTTTCAAAATCAAAACTATAAACTGAATAAACCTTTTTATTCTTTTAACAAAATATTTATATTTACTATTTTTAACTATAGATTTATTAATTTACTTCATGAAATTTTGTGGAATATTATACAGCCTTTTACCTACAGTAGGGATATAAGTTTTAAAACCAATTGTAAATGTGCAAAATTTAACAGGATTTTTATTGAATGTAGCAGTAAAAATATATAAGGAAATTTAATATTTGGAATACATATACCCAATTTTTTATACATAGCAATAATACAATTCCTAATTCCTCTATGAGTCAAGTCGAATTTATTAAAAAATTCGTTGTTCAAAAAGTGTTTATCCAGCATATTATTATAAAAATATTTACAAATTATAGCATGATTACCAAGCACTTTGTAAATGTAAACAATAATAAAATTCTTTTACAAATCATTAATCATTTGTCTTATAACTTTAAAAGTAATATTAGAGTTCGATTGATAATTAAATTTTAACATGCATTTTTTTGATATATAGCATTTAAATTCGTAAAATGCCTCTATATGCAAACCATATTAAGCTGCAGATTTTGAAATAAAGTTATTTATATATTTATTAAATGTTTAACTGCATTTTTGTTACTAGAAATTATTAATCTAAAACTAGTGCCTTTACACATGATACATTTCAAAAATTTTCGCTTGATTATATTTAAGTTACCTGTAACTACATGATTATCATGGTAATATTTACATTTGCAATCATTTATGTAATGAGGAAGCGAACTATTGATGTTATTAAAAACAAACAATAACACATAACAAAAAAGAAACACAAATAACAGTATATATATATATATTTAAATATATTTAAAATACCTCACACAAATATAATCAAGCAAATACTTGAAATAACATTAAACCTAGAGTACGACATCACATTTCAAAATTTCAATGGCGAATAAAAATAATGAAGATCAACATTTTCAAGCGAAATTAAAATTGTATAAGATAAAATTTATAAAATATCCAAGTGCAACCTCGGACTTAGGACCGATAAGTGGGGTTAAACTAATTTGATGGCGCCAACCTTCCCCCTATTGCAACTTGGTAAACTAATCTAGAAATATCCAAATTCTCAAAAATTTAATACTCTTAGGGAGATAATGTCCAAAAGTACTAGCTATAGGATTAATGATCTCCAATAATAATAAAGCCATTAAAAACAAATTTCTAAAGATATTTGTAAATTTATTACTAAATTAGCAATTAAATACAGTTTTCCTATTGAAGCTTTTAATGGATTTAGATGCAATGTTTTAAAAGAGTTACTGAAAAACAACTTTAAAACTGATTGTGAATTAATTTACAAAAATATTAAACATCAGATTGCAGAACTACAAAAGAATTTCATTATTGTTTATGTCGATAAAATTCCGGGTAATTATGCAATTATTTGCATGTGGTTGCATGCTGATATGCTAAATAGACATTTTCATAATAATTATACTTTAAAAAAATCTAATTCTAGCAATATAGAAATTTTTAATCGAATTTCTGCTTTTTATAATAAAAAAAACTAGATTTACGAATTTCGGATATTAAATTCCCTCATATTTTCCAAACTCCAAAATTTCATAAATATCGTATTAAATTTAAAACTATAACGAACTGCTTTAAAACATATATTACTTTTCCGGGCAGAAAGCTACAAGAGATTATTCAATCTACATTAGACAGTATTGATAATTCGATTATAGGTAAGAATGGTTTAGATATCATTAATTATATGCCAGGAAAAAAAACTATCTTTATTCACACCTATGACTTTGAAGATTTATTTAATTCCATAGATATTGGGGACATGGTTAAAATTCTCAAAATAGCCTATAACAAATATTCTTTGAATTAACTAATTAATTATGATAAATATATTTCTATTTTTCAACTAGTACTAAATGAAAATTATATTTTTCACAATAACTCTTATTATCAGCAAATTAAAGGTTTTCCACAAGGAGGGCCTGCTAGTAACTGTTTAGCCAATATTTATTTGCACTTTTATGAATATGATAGCATTGGTTTCGATTATTGTTACTTTTTTAGATACATAGATGACTTAATCATCTTTAGTAATATAGTAAATTATGTTTCTAGTTTTAAATATTATCCACAATATCTGAACATATTAAAAAACAATTATAATACTGAGTCTGCAAATTTTTTAGACCTACAATTAAATGTTAAGAATAATATACTAATTAGTAATATTTTTGATAAAAGAGACTCTTTTGATTTTGACAGTATTATGATGCCTTTTTGGAGCAGTAACCTACACCTATCTATTTTTAGAAATATTATCTTAAGTTTTATAAGAAGAAACAACGATTTAGTCACAGATAATGATGTTCAACAAAATAATTATAAGCTGTTCTGCAATAATTGCTTGGAATACAATTATCCAAGTAAATTCATTTTTAAATATATTTCTAAGTTATCTCTCTGATTCTCCTTTTTATTGTTTAATTATTATTTTTTCCTCCTGTTTTTTATTATTTTCAATTTGTTTTTGTTTGATTAGTTTAATTACAATAAAACTACCTAGGTGGCGCCACTAATTTTTGTTTCTGGTGTTACCAACTTAACACGTAATTTGTAACATCACTTAGCATGGTTGCGTTCGATTTTAGTGTTTTTTTTTCCCGCCTTCTTGTAAATTGCATTTTTTCACAAAAGTTTTTATTTTTAAAATTTTTTTATGTATTTTTTTATTTTTATCTTGTTAACATTTCTTTTCCTTTCATATTTCATATTAATTTTATTGTTTTTCTGTCGGTTGCAAATTACACGTGGTTGGTTTTAGGTCTAACTTTTCAATTTGGTTATGTTTATCTATTGTGTTTAAAATTTCTGCTGAACAAAGAAGTGTTGGATCCGTAAAATATATTTAACCTTAATTTTGCTGGTCCTAATTCAGCAACAGCTTTAAAAATCATAATAGGACTTCATTTTAGTCCATTGACTCTTCTGGCTTCTTACATTTTAAAGGTCTAACTCTGTTTCATGCTATAACAAATGCTTAGTTTATTATAGTACAATATATTTTCCATCATTTTTTATATTGTGTTTCTTGAAATCTGGTTTTAATTTCTATTTTGTTAGTAGTATAATTTAGTACTATCAATTTTATTATACTGTGTATTTTTTTTTCATTTTATGATACTATATATATATATATATAAAAATATACTCTTTAAACTAAGTCCGATTAACTAAGCCCCATTATAAAAATTTTGAACACATGTTTTATTCCAGTTACTATCCTTTCTTTCTACTGTTTCGTTTATTTATAGCGAAATCAACACCAATGCTGACTTATGTTATGTGTGGCTTATACCATATATAATTTCATCTATTTTAAGGTATTTAATCCAAAAGAGATAAAACTTCTTTACTTTTTCATCTATTATTTATTTAAGGGAGAAATACCAGAACTTTGAAAAGAAGTTAAGGCTTTTTTGTTAATATTTTGGAAACATGAAGCATTCTCTTGATTTTTAAGTCTGTTCATTAAAGAACAAAGCTGAGTGTAAAAAAAAATTGAATATGTTTGAAAAAGTATATTCATAAATTTCCTCAATCAAAAAATTAGATTTTAACCAAAGAGGAATAAAAAGAATTTGAAAAACGCCCACCTATAAATCTGGATAAGAATTCACAGAGCAACACACTGAAAAACGTTATTTGATAATGTGTTATCTAGTCTTACATAGATTCGATGACGTGGTGTGATTAAAACTAATTCCCGACGATCGCAAATACAAGGACTAATATGCATCTGAAATAATTATGTTGCGAACTTCAATAAATGTGCACAATTTTTAGAGAAAAAGAGAGATTTTGGAGACATGATATCAATTATTGTCCCATGATTGATCAAGGAAACAAAATATTCCATTCTTAAAAAATATTCCTTCTTTTAGTATGTTATTTTTTGTTGCGATCAGTATTTTTCCGATATAAAATTAGTTTTAATTTGTACTTATTTAAATTTAATAGAAAAATACCATGTATTTAACATATTTGTTATCAATAACTTTAATAAGGCAAAGGAGATTTTTAGTCCATGTATTGTTTTAAGATTATATTCTTAGTTCAGTTCTTTTTAATATTTAAGAAATTCAATTTTTCAACAAAAAAAAAAAGTTTGTTTCTCTGAAATTTATGCAATAGACAATAAACACATGAGGTATAGGAAATACATTTTTTTCAACAAAAATATAATTATTATCTTCCGTATCGTTTCTGCACGAATGTATACATTTTCCTTAATAGATATTAAGCATCTAGAGAGAGATAGCGAGTTTACCTTTAAAAATCCTTTTGCTCAACAGTTTGACAGCTGCATGTCAGTTTTAAAAGTATTCGTCTCTTTAGTCTTTTTCACTGTTGTTCTTAAGCTATACCATTTATTATGAAAAAATAGACATATAAATATGTCCTATATTCTATTTAAATTGTTTTTTATGATTTTTCTTTTAAATGTTAATATAATTTTTTGCTCTAAAAATACTTTGTATTCTGTGTTAACATACATCATGAAAACTACGTTGATTGTATAAAGAAATTTAAAGTTATTTTATTCTATTGCTTATGTTTTTAGGTTAAGTTGAATTTTAAGAATTTTCATTTTGTTTAACTATATTTCACTTAAGCAAAACTAATATTACTTCCTAAAGTAATCTTGAACTTTAAAATAATTTGAAAAATTAATATGCTTAGCTAAAAAGAATCAAATTAAAATGCATGGATAAATAATAAATAGATCCATACATTAATTAAAGCTTCCTTCACGTTTTTTTATTCCTAACAGTTTTATTACTTTTGAATTCAAAACTTTATTTCAGTTGCTTGAATATTTTATTTAATTTTAAAATTTATTAGTTAAAGTTATACAAATTATTTAAGCATTTTTAATAAATTATGTTTTTTAAATGTAATTAAACTACTACTGTAACAGCACAATTTTTAATATATATAAGAATAAGAAAATAAAACATATACCGTATAAAAGAGAAGAGGCCTTCCCATGAATGGAAAAAGGATAATTAATTGCAATGCATGAAATGAAATAAAATTTAAAAAACTACTGTAGAATTTGAAACAACTAATTAGCATATATTTAAAGTAATCGACTGTATATGCATTATTAAAATTTAACTAAGTCTTGTGTATGAATTGTTTTTTAAATATAATGACACACTGGTTTTAGTTATATATATATATATATATATTAAAAGGAGTGTATACATAATATTTAAGTAAAAATTCATACCAAGACACGGTTAAATTTTAATAACGAATATACAGTCAGTATGTCAGGTGGATAAAAATGATCAGTAAATATTAATAGTTTAGTATTATAAATTTATCATTTTTTTCTAGATAAACAGTTACTTACATTCTAATATTAGATAAAATTACATGCTCTAGTTTCATATATTTTTATTGTTTAGGATAGT
This sequence comes from Trichonephila clavata, assembly GCA_019973975.1. Taxonomy (NCBI): domain Eukaryota; kingdom Metazoa; phylum Arthropoda; class Arachnida; order Araneae; family Nephilidae; genus Trichonephila; species Trichonephila clavata. Next base: position 28,953 of record BMAO01012487.1, read on the forward strand.
ATCCATGTTGTACAATGCTTTTAAAGTTATTAAAATTTAAATATATATTAAATTTATCACACTAACTAATATGTTATTACGATAAATATATTTGAAAATAATACTTCTATATATAGATATAATAAAGTGGAATTCCAGGAAGGTACTTTAAGAATGTTGAAATTAATATCGTCTCTTTATCATAAACATTGCTATGTATTTTTATATTCCTTAAAATACAATTATACATCCAAGCAATTAGTTTTAATAGAATACTATAATTTTAATTAGCTTAAAATAATTCAGATAAAAATTAATTTTGTGATAAAAATTATTATTTTTACTAAAATAATTCGGTCATCTATGTATCTAAATATTAATAAGCTTATTAATAATATAATTATTTCGTAAAGTGTAAATATAAAATTAGCCAAACTATTGCTAGCAGGGACACCTTGAGGAAATTTTTTGGTTCGTTTGTACAGAGAACATTAAAACCAATGTAGTTTTTTTAAGACTAAATCTATTAGAGTTCTAAATTTTTGTAAATTAATATTAAGGTTATATTACTATAATTATCTAAAATTACTCTAATTATATCATTGATATTAATGGAATTAAAAGATCTTCAAAGTCATAACTATGAACTGAATAAATATTTTATATTTAAAAAAAATCTATATCTTTACTATTTTTAATTATAGCTTTATTACATTGCCTATTGATGAAGTTTATATAATTATGCAGCATTTTACTGCAGTAGTGATATAAGTTTTAAACCATTTGTTACTGTTCTAAATTTAACAGGATTTTATGGAATTTAGGTGTTAAAAGTATATATGGAAACTTAATCTTATGAATGGAAACACCCGATTTTCTGTATTCAAATAATAATACGATATTAATTTTTTTATCTGATATGTCCAATCTTTAAAAGATTCATTGTTTAAAAAGTGTTCTCATTAATCATATTATAAAAATATTTACACATTATAGCATAATTACCAGGCACTTTGTCTATGTAAACAATGACAAATTCTTTTGCAAATCATAAATCTTCTTTTTTATATCTTTATAAGTAAGTACTGATTTAGAATGATAATAAATGTCATCAAGTCTTTAAAATATTGTAGTTAAATTCAACAAATGCCCCCTCTAGAGGCAAACCATATTAACTGCAGATCTAGTAGTAAAATTATTTATATCATTATTAATTGTTTTAACAGTATTTTGTTGTTAGAAATTGTTAATCTAAACTAGTGCCTTTACTCGTGATATCTTTTAAAATTCTGTCCTTGATATATTTATTGCCTGTGACTACATGTTATGATAGCTATCAATAAATTCATGATACTTCTTACATTTACAGTCATCTAGTCGCCCATCCGGTATAGTGGTTAGTGACGCTGGCTGTTGTGCCGGAGGCCTGGGTCAAATCCGGAGAAGACATGGATGTTTGTAAATGTATAGTGCCTTCGCCGCATGGGGGTACTCTAAATAACCGTCGAGCCGCAAGTCCTCTCGTGTGGTTGGTGGAAGGTGAAGAGAGGTGGGAACCCTGACCTCCAGGGTGTTCTCCCTCAAAATTGGGGTGGAACCGAGCCAAAACGTACTGTCACCTGCATGGTGCTCAAAGCTACGGCTAACAACAGGCGTAAATATAGCCCGATGCCATGATGAATTTCGTGGGCCTCGATCTGACTACGTCAGACAGGTGGCATTAGCAACAACAACAGTCATATGTCAAGAAAGGTGATCTATTATGGTAATTAAAGATAAATCTACTCGTCATTTTATTATATTTAAAAGCTTTTTTAACAATTAAATTCCTAACAGGAAAAGTGACAAATGTCTATTAATTACACTAGAAAAATTAACTTTATCAATGTTTTTATTCAGCGAATAATAAAGTGCAGTTTTCTGTAGTAGGTTCATTAATTGTATCATATTTATATATATTGAATTTAGTAACTAAAAATTATTAATGTCTTTAATGATGTGAACTGCATGACACACCTTAAAGCACTCATTATTTAAGATTCATCCAACATTACAATTTCCTTTTTTATTAAGACCAAACATGAAGTATTTGATCTGCTTGAGAGACATTAAAGTTTTTTTCAAATCATCTATAAAACTTTAATATTATCAATTAATTTTTTTATCTCTGTTTTCCTTTTAGTTCTTTTGCTTGTAGAATTTCTTTTAGAATTCTTATCAGAATTGGGAACAGTATAAAAAAATTCTTTATTTTTACTCTCTAACATAATTTGCGTGTTTTTAGCAAAGTACATAACATTAAGAGACCATATGGATATATTGTATTAAAACTCCTGATAAAGTGATATTTTCCCCGCATTATCTGTGTTTAGTATTTGGTACAATTTTAATAATTGACAATTCAACTTTTTAAATTCATGCATATATATATATGTATATATA
>BMAO01012488.1:0-18300 GCA_019973975.1 Trichonephila clavata
TTAATTTTTACAAGGCACTAAATGGCGTTTAAATTTCATTTTTTTTCCAAATAATGTTTCCCAAAACTTTGAGCTTTACTATTGCTTTTCGCTCCGAGTTTTTTTTTAACTACAGAGATCCGGAATATTTTATGAATGTAAACAAACGCAAATGCTTAGCTCTGCGAAGAAAATTGGGCATTTGAAAGTCCGTGATTATATGCGCGCTAGATTTCCCTTTATATTCTGACTAAGTTGGAAAAAGATGGAAATCTTATTAATTTATTGGGCATCAGACATTACAATAATAGTTCCATTTTTTTTTTTTTTTGGCTGTCATATACAACAAGAACTTTTATTCACAAAAAAAATTTAAAAAACAGATGCTTCTTTGTAAAAAACGCAATGACTCATTTTTAACGAACAAGAATCAATCATTCTTAGTGTGACTCATTTTTAATTCATTAAGACAAACGATTCATTTATCATTGATCTCGCCACCAGAGTTTCATAACCATAACAGAAAAATGTAAATACTAATGTGATATTAAGAAAGATATGAGCGATACAAGAGGATTAATTAAAATTTTAAAATAAATATATTATTTGTATTTTTTAGCTCAAACCACAACCAGTTTATGTACAAGTAAATTTATCGTTTCGTATTTTCTGCAGTTAACATTTTGTAAGTTTTACGACTATTTTATTTTAATCATCATAGGCAAAAGAGAGAAAATAGAGAGTACTTTTTTTTAATTAAATTGAAAACAGGGTTCTGTAAAATTCGCTATTACTTTTTTTTTAATAAAGCGAAAGTTTTTTGTACTATATATTCTGATATTATCAATGATAGTAAATTGTAAATTTTAGCGTATTTGATTACATTAAAGATTTCAAATGAATTTTTAAATGATTAGGTTTAGCAGTGATATTTGCCCGGTCCCGTGCGTGCGTATATTTTTGAAACAAGCGGGCCTGGGGTAACGTTTCTTTCTCCTTTTGCTGGTTTTGAAAAGGGTTAAACAAAAAAAAATGGAATGCTTATGTACCATTTAATTGATTAGTCCATGAATTAAAAATGAACAAAAAATATAAAGAAATATTTTAATTCAATTTACTTTCGCATTAAAAAAATTAGCATATACGAAAGCACAGACACAAAAGAATTAAAATGTATAATTGAATAGTATAAATTTATTTTACAGTAATAGAATGAATCACACATATTTTACCAGAATTTAAAAGTAGTAGCTAAAAAAATAGCAGAATATGGTGGTAAAAAGGTAGTAGATAAATTTAATTTTAAATATTTTATAATATTGATAAATGTGCTATTTGAAATTTTATTTAAAAAAAGAAGAAAAAAATTGCTGTTCAGGAGCAGGAATCGAACCTACAGACACAACAGTCAACCGGATAACCACCAACTTTGCAACTGTGGTCACTCCCTGGATTCAAATCGAGCTATTTCATACAGTACTGCAAAGTCTAATGCTTGCCATCTCTCGAATGGCTTCTGCAATTGCCGATATGATTCGGTCTGTTGCCCTTTGAAATTATCCACACAATTCAATGTTAAATTTGTTATTTTTCTTTTAGCTTTCATTCTTTTAATATTAACATCTCACTACACAAGTAACAATTTCTGTATTAATACTCCAATACTGTAAGTCGGAAATCAAGGGGTAACCGCATTTCGCAAAGGTTGTAGAAGTCCGATGCCATAACCACTCGGCCATCCTGAACGCAGTGTTATTTTCTCTTGTGTCCATTCTTTTTCGCACTCTTTGCAAAAAAAAAAAACGTTTTTAAAAATATTTTTTACAATATTCAAGCGATATTTTTTATAAATTTTAAATGTTAAAGTATTATTAAATCAAAAAAAATTTATTCCTTAACTCACAAAGTTATGCATGGTATAAAAATCTGTTTCGCATGTACCAATAAAACAAGAATTATATATTTTTTGAATTTCCTTATATTTTAAATATTTCAAAATCTCTAAAGGACTCTCTACTATTTTAGTATGTATTCCCCTCCATCTAACATATTCAAATGTTGATTATATAATGTATTATCTTAAAAAGTTCTGTACGGAATGAGGAAAATTATACAGCAGCAAGAAGTGAATAGGAAAATTAAAATCGTTTGTCACAGCCGCCGTATGCACGGTCTTACGTTAATTCCTTTATAGCGATTGTTTTAATTGAAAAGGGGATATAATGATAAATTATGCAAAATTTATAGGACAAAAAAATGATAAGCAGTCTGCAAATTCAAATAAGTCACATTATTATTCGGACTTCGCTCAAAAAGTTAGTAATGTACAGCAAAGAACTGTTATATTTGTTTTTTATTTGTAGGTTTAAATTCATTATGTTTAGTGAAAAGTTACTGGTGTTCTGTAAAAAATGTACAAACATGCTTTTTTCACTGCATCCCATTTTTATCTTAAAAAATTTCAATCTAGCCTGATATATATATATATATTATTGTTGTTAATATTTATGTATTGAATGGTTTAATTTATGAAGAAAATATGAACTTTAATACTAAAACTTCAGAAATCTTGTCAAAAATCTAAAACTAGGCTCTTGTGTCATTTTGACATTTTTCAAAATAGTATAATAATAAGACAAGAATAATTTTGCAAGGAAATATGAACATATAAACAAAAGGAATAACTTTTTTTATTTACAAACAATGCAACTAAAGCCGTTAATTTTAGCATTTGTTAGATTTCATTTTTTCAAGAACACATTTCATTTCTAATATTTTTTGTGACATTGACTTAGCCTTATATTTTTTTATTATTATGGAAATTTCTAATTTGGTTCTCTTAATTTTTTTTCTTTTCGTGATGGTATTTTCTACACATTCCGCTTTTTTTTCTTTTGCTAACGTTCGGATAAAGGTAATCCTTGGAAATTTTTCACAAGGAATACTTAATTTAAACCAAGCGCTCGAGGCAAAAATTCTAAAATACTGTAGAAAGCGTGAATAGGCCTACTTCTTAAACTTTTTTGGATTTATTTTATCTTGCCATCTGTTCAAGAAATTATCGCCCCATTGTGTTACATTCTAAAGACAAACGGTTTCAGATGCTTTCTTTGAATTACTTGCTATTGCTTTCTGGATAGAATTCCGGCGCTCTGAAGTCTTAAGAACATTTTATTATTTGCATACATTTGAACACATCAAATCTCTTTTCTTTATCAATATTCCAAAAATGCACCAACAGAAACCCAGAAATGTCAGCCTTTTACAAAGAGATAGAAATCCGCGATGCCAAAACCTTTAGGTAATCTTGAACGCAATATTTTAAGATTATGTTTTCTTTTCATCTTTTGCTGATAATATTTGTTGATATAGTTGGGAATTATTTTGATTTTTTTTTTGTAAATCATATTTCTAACGATTCTGTAAGAACAAATTCAAAATGGCTACATATTTAGAGCGTGTAAATTATGTTTAAGTAATCCAAATTAGTTTTTCGAACAATAAAGTAATATATAACATATTTTCTTGTTATACTTTCTAAATTAATTGTAGAAAATTCTGTTCTAAATTTCGTTTATTGCATTCCATTGTATCAAGAGGGAATTCATAATTTGATTACTTAATACTATTTGTTATCTCAAAAGGTTTTTTTTTTAAAGCAGAAGCCTTTTTTACCAGCACGGCCGTGTGACGCAAATAACTGCCACCGCAGCCCAATGTGTCTACTTAGAAAAAAAGTCGCACGAAATTGACACAAATAAATTATAGTTTTTAAAAAAATTAAAAAACACACGCTTTTTTAGTTCATTGAACTATGTTGTAACTTAATCTTTTAGTCGCCGAATCTAGACATGGGATCCCAAATTAGTCGCTAGATGCGGAATGGGCTCTGATAATAAGAAATTAGTAATCATGAAGATCTTGCTCAGGACAATGGAAAAAATTATTAAGTTATTGTATTGTCATCGGTCCTGGACAAGTGAGCAATATTTCGAAATAATATGGCCTATTAAAGTGAGTAAAAAGTGAGTTCAAATATTCCGTTACATACAAGTTGAGTTTATAAAAGGGTGTTGAAAAAGCTACTAATTACCGCTAATTAGTGTGTCGTAGCCTCTCGTTACCCCTAAGATTATCAACTCCCCTTCTGGTATTACCTGATTCCGAACGTGTTGAATGGTTAATGAATTCAGTAGTCATTTTAACAAATCAATCTTATTTATTGAATTTTCTTAATTAAAGAGATTACACAAATACTATTCAATTTTAAGAACAATAAAACACAGTGGAGAATGAGAAGGGTTCAATAATCGTGAATGACGGAATCCGATCTGAATCCACGAAAGGATCGAAGCGTACAATTACAGCTAAACACTTATACTTAATTGAAATCTATAACTAACCTGATTTCTTATGCTATGGCAGGTGCGTCTAGTTGGTTTTTTAGGATCTTGATTGGGTCAAGTTAAGGTTAGGATTCTTCTTTTAAGAGGTGACTTATTTCTCAGCTATTCCCGAAGTTCTTCTACGAACTAATTTTTATCCACGACGGTGCGTTGGATTCTATTCACAACATCTACGTTTACACTTGAAAACACTTTCTCATTTCATTTCATTCTCTTTTCTAACTCGCTAAACCCGAACTTATATAAAATATCTCATTTGCATAAATCACGCTTTGGCTCCAGGTGGAGATTGGTTGAAATAAATAAAACATTAAGGAATATACGAGAAGGTTAGTGAAACGCGTAAGAACCCGTCACAAGTGTTTGTAAATAATAATCTCTTTCGACTTACAATTTCGTCATAATTGTAAGCATGATAAACTAAATTATTCTTAGACCAAAATGATACCGAACAATCGTTACCGTGAGTGCATCTTCTGGTAAATACTTGTCTGGACGTAGGTTTGAATCCTGAATCGGATAAACACTACCCTATGACAACAAAAATGCACTAGAAATTCCCATCTAGGCATTCAAATTCAAATGATTCATATCTCATGACTCATACGATGTTATTGATATAATACTAAAGCAATTTTCTTTTGAATTCGCAGTTTCTCAGAATCACTCTAGGTTCATCATCAAAATTGCTGGTATTGCTGCAGAAAGAGTAAGTATAATTCTTATCAATAATCATTTTTTTCTATAATTATGTTGTACGCTTAAGATTACAGTATATATTAAATATTTTTATTCAAATTTTACTCCTTAGATTTCAAGGTGTAAAATGTTTACATACCATTTAATTTTTAGATACTGAAAATAAAAGACATCATAAAAGGTAACAAAATGTTCTGTGTTCATTTTATTTTCGCATTTAGATACTTTGTAAGGTGACTCTGTCACCCACAAATACATAACATCTTCACGCAACATTACATAATATGTACATTTTATGAATGAGTAACATAGAACATTTATAAAAATATAATGAACCCATTCCAAAGACATTTAATCAATTTTAAACAAATTGGTAGATAAAAACAATTCCAAATATTCCCTGATAGGTAAAAATTAATTCAAAAAAGTCTAGTATTAGGTAAAAAGAAGCAGTAGTTCAGGAGTAGGAATCGAACCTACAGACTCAGCAGTCATTCGGATAACCACCATCGCTGCTTATACGGACTGGAATACCCTTTCAGATAAGACAGCAGTAAAGCAGAATTTAGTGCTTGCCTTCTAACCAAGGCTTCTGCATTTGCCGATGTGATCTCGGTCGGGTGTCCTTTCAAATGCATCATATAGGAATGACACTATTATATTTTTTTTTTACTTTCATTCTTTTTAACATAATACTGTTTAGTAAAATTCCTTGAACAATACCCCAATGGTACCTTAACTGACACGCACGGGTGGCCGCATTTTGCAAACGACGCAGAAGTCCGATGCCATAACCATTCGGCCATCCTGAACACTATTGTGTAAGCTTCAGTTTCATTTTACTTTTTCTCCTTCATAATATTTTAGATATGCTTATAATATTATAATTTGTTTGAAATTATATTGCGTTAATTGTTTTTAAACAACATAACATTACGTCTCTACGCATAAGGAAATATCCTGTTTGTAAAGATATTTCACAATGACCAAATCAGTGTATGGAACAAATTATTTTGAATTGCACTTTATGTACTATACCAGGAATGAGGAACCTTTTTGAGACGTGGGTCAAATTTTGTTCATACTTTTGTGTTCATAGCTCGAGGGTCACAAGTGCTCGTTTGCATCATAATTAAGTTTAAAATTTTTTATCTGAGTTTTTTTTTAAAACTAAACATCTTTAAATTCATTTGCTTAACGAGTAAAAATAATCGAGGGCAAAAAGCTCTAAGTGTTTGGTGCAAATGACAACGAGTGTTTGAATGAACAAGGAGTGCTATATATAATGTGAAGTATTATTAATTAGTATATATACAGATAATAACATCTTTTTTAATGATATTAAAAATCAGATTAAAAAATTACAAAATAAATATATTATACTTTATATTGATAAAGTGCCAGGAAACTTCGCCTTCATTTATAAATACTATTATAGTTTAATGCTCAACAAACATTTTGAAAATAATACAGCTTTTATTAGGTCATCAATTTCTGATAGAGAAATAAATAATCGAATTTTGGCATTTTATTAACAATTAAAATTACAAATTTATAATAATTTTAAATTTCAACATGTATATCTTACTCCTAAATTTCACAAATACCCAGTAAAGTTTAGAACAGTTACTAATGGTTTTAATACATATATCAGCAAATCAGGCAAAATTCTCCATGAAATGTTACAAGATACAATAAATAATCTAAAAACCTCAGCCATTCTTAAAAATAGTACAGAACTCATTGCACAAATTAAAGATAAAAAGATATTTTCAGTATTTAGTTTAGATTTTAGAGATCTTTTTAACTCTATTAATATTAATGATATGATAAAAACACTTGTAAAATTACATAATGATAATTTGTTTAAAAATGTTAAATATGATAGTTTTGGTTATCTGCTTAGGTTAGTTCTAAAAGAGAATTATGTTTATCATAATGGTAAATATTTTTATCTATAGATTAAGGGTGTACCACAAGGTGGCCCAGCTAGCAACTGTCTTGCCAATTTATATTTACATTATTTTGAAAATAGTTTCACAGACAACTTAGAATATTACCTTTTTCGTTATATAGATGATATAATCATTTTTGGCAAGCAAGACAACTTTAAACCTAATATTAATTTTTATCCACAATATATCTTAATTTAATTCAGACAAATAGTAACTGTTATGAAGCAAATTTTCTTGATGTAGAAATCAAATTAAAAGGTAATAAAATAGTTACTAATATTTATGGTAAACGAGAAGACTTGAATTTCAATATTATAAAAATACCGCATTGGGAGAGTAATGTGCATGTTTCTATATACAGAAACATTGTTATTAATTACACACTACGCAATAAATTTCTAGTTTCAAATAAATCACAAAACATAAAAAACTATAAACATTTTACTAAATACTGTTTAAGAAATCCGGGACGTTCTCAATGACGCAAAACAAGCAAAATTTCGATTTTTGAAGGAATATTATTTTCAAAAACAAAAGTCTCCATAAACAAAAAATTGTGTCACACAATATACACACTTTTCTTAATATACTGTAGCATAAATTTTTTAAATGTGAGCAATATTTTTAGAAATGTAAGGATTTGAAAAGGTACACTTCAAAAGGTGACTTCGTATACATGGTGTTGATTAGGTACCTGTAGTTTTCCTTTTATAACATATAAAACAACAAATCATGCTGTTTTAGTTACAAAATTGTACCCTTATTTAAATGCTCAATTTTTTTTATAATTCATTGCTTATATTTTTTTTAAAAAAAAATTGAAACGCGATTTTTTAAAATTTTGATAAAAATGGTAATTTTTTCTTAGAAAACTAGCAATAAAAATAAAAATACTAAGATTTCAGGAATTAAATTAGTATCATTAAATACATTATTACTATACAAACGTTCATACCAAATTTCACTAAAATATAATAGATAGATTTTTCTACGGATGTACCTAAAAACTAGAAAAACACATTTTGAGTAATATGAAAAAAACTAAACAAAATGGTACAGATTACTAAAATTTGATATTTAAAATATACCAGATTTGTATTCATCTTGCATAAACACTTCTAAAGCATCCTTCATCCTTCTATTTTGCCTTTCAATAGTCTTGTTCTCTTTGCTGGCTTTTTAAACTGTCATCTCGGTTTCTTAAATTCTAACTTTGTCAATTTTTCGAGGTCTTCACAAGTGTTTAACCCAAGATTTATTTTTGGTCCTCTTAATAGTTTTGTTCCTGCATATGCATCTTCATTAAAGCATATCACTACATCCATTACACCTATTTGCAATTATTTTTTTGTTTACAATTGTGTTTTTTGGAACTTGATTCCATACACAGTTATTGAAGCTTTCATTTGGGTTCTGGGTACCATCATGAAAACATTTTTTGTAAAAGTTCTTTTGCAGTTAAATCTCTAAATACATGTTTAAAAATTATGTATATGTTTGTAATTATATTTTTAATCTTGACAAGAACTGGTTCTGTGAGGGAATGTTTTTTTAGATATACTTCTCTCCACAGATACAAAGACATTTGTTGTTAATCTGACATAGCTGTTTAAAACTGCAATTACTCGGGTATTAAACTTTAAGCCTATACATGCTATAAATTTTTGGAATCAGCATTAAGTATATTTTTTATTAAATAAAAATAAAAAAATCGATTTCCCGAAGGTGAAAAACGTCTTGGTTCCCTTAATTCAAAAATACCCAATTAATTTTATTGATAGATATTTGAATAAAGAAATTCTATATAGTAAGGATTAAATTTCCATATTTTTAACAGGTTATTATTTTAGACTTATTATTCTTCCTAGATAGTTTTAGATACCCCCATTTTTTTAGTTTTAGATAAAATTACTTTTTTTAAAAATATTTTTAAATTTAGTGTAGCTTTTAATTTATATTATCTTAGAGTCTCTAAGATAATAGTAGTATGCTTACAATTCTTATTTTATTATTTCCATTCTTTTCATACTTTTGCTAAGTGCTACTTTTCAGCCATTGCTTTGTTTTGAATTTGTATTTGGGTCCAGAATCTGGCAAAAACTTGTTTATTGTACTCAGAATTAGCGTGGGCTCTGCATTTCTGTATGAAATTTTTAGGTAAGTTACCTTTTCCTCATAATGGATTTAGATTTCCTATCCATTATTTCTAATAGGTTTTGCTCGGTATTATTAACAGAAAAGGGGGAAGGTTAGCTGGCCAAAAACATGTTCAACCCCACTTTTATATAGAGAAATTTTTTTAAGAAAAGTTTTTTTGTATATAAGCTGTCCTAAGTAAGCAAGGTTGATAATACTGTAGCATCTATTCTTTTATATTTTTATATTTAACTCTGTTTTTTCAATTTTTCATATCTCTTTTTAAATTCTGTTGTCTGGTTATCTTGCAATTACATATTTTCTCAGTTTTAATCATATTAACTCATCTGTCTCTTGTAGAGAAATTTTGATTATATATATATATATATATACTGGGAGTTCATAATTAAAAACAACCCTACTTCAAAATTGTGTGCAGACGAAACTATTGTTCAGAAAGTTGTAAAATTCTGTGTTCGGCATAAAGAAGGGATGGGAATTTGTTTGAGCGAATAAAAAAATTAGTTCAAAGTTTCGCCACTAGAGAGCGTTTTTAATGGATATCATATTCAACATACATTAATACTTAGCATACATTTATAACAGCTTACAAATTTTGTTACAACAATAAATGTTCAACATGATGACCATCATTTTCAGCAACTATTTGAAATCATAAGATAGCATGTTCCACCGTTGACCGCAGTGTGTTCTGAGATTTGTTAAGAACATGTCGTGAAATGCTCTCTTTGAGATCAGGTAAAGTTCTTGGTTGATCGCAACTAACCAACTGTTTTAAATGCCCCTAAAGTCAAAAATCGCATGAATTGAGGTCAGGCGATCAGGGAGGCCACAGATGACGAAATTGGTGGCTGATCACACGTTCTTCTGTGAAGTGATGTTTGAGAACGTCCTTAACTCAACGTGTAATGTGTGGAGGAGCTCCATCTTGCATAAAAATTATGCGTGAAAGGCACTGACGTGCTTGCAGATCCGGAATAATTTTATTCCGTAATAACGATGCATATCGCTGCCCAGTGATAGAACATGTTACTGGACCTTCAGCACCTAATTCCTCGAAAAAATACGGGCCAAGAATAAAAGACGCGGAAAACCCATACCACACCGTTACTTTGGGTGAGTGTAACGGAACTTCTAAGGTGGAATGCGGATTGTCTGTTTCCCGAATTCGGCAGTTGTGAGTATTCATCGAACTGTCCAAACGAGGTTAAAATTAAAGGATTAAAAATGTTTCACTTTTAATTGCCCTCTCTTCCCAAAAAAGAAAGAATAAAAAAAGGAATTCACATACGTTTTTTAATCATACTTTTTATAGGTTATGTAGCTTTTTTTCATATGCACGTAAAAAAAATTACTTTACGAATCGTCTCAATGCACTAGTGAAACGATTTAAGAAAATCATTTTGCTATACATTTTTCAGCTTATTTATGTTCGGAATCTAATTTATAACTGAAACAAAAAAAATTAATTATCTATTATAGGAATGAAATAAATAGCTTTGTCAATTTTTAAGACGTTCTTCGTTGTGAAATAGCTCGGATTAGAAATATATGAGAAAAAAGCACAGAAATGTGAAGATAATAAAAAAGAACTGGTTTAAAATGCCTAGTTTTTAATTGATAGTCGACCTTGTTTACTCTTCTGCATTTATTATTAAGATTTCATAAGATGAAAAAAATGCGCCTCATAAATAAATTATAATTTTAAAAAGCATGAAAAAATTATTTGTTTTAATATAGTATGGGAATCAATTTAGAGATGCATCTACTAATTTTATAGATAAGAATACTACACATTATAAATCACAATTTAAAAATTAGCTCCAGAATGTCTACCAAAGGGTGCCTTTCCGGGAAAAACAAGAACTTTAACTCAATAAACGACCAAAACGGAATAAAGAAACAATATTAACGATCTAGAACAAGAATGATGAGTTACAAAATGGGAAACCGGGAAAGGCTGTCAGTTGTACGAGAAAAATATCGAGATTTGCATTAAAGGAAATAAGAGGAAGCTTTATGGAAGACTGAATATTTTTGTTAGTTTTAACCGATTTTCTTCAAGAAGAATAGCCCAAAGATTAATGTTGCCGTGAATCCACACCATACAATAACTTTTGGAGTGTATAGGGAAAATTCAGTGAGGATCCGTGGATTTTTCTTCGCACAAATTTACCAATTCTATGTGTAGACTGTCCCATTGAAGTAGAAATGTGCTTCGTTACTTCACATGACCACTCCAAGGCCATGCCAGCTTTACAGTGACTTGGTTGTGAAAACTGACCTAAAATGGAAGACGTTGTGAATTGTCTCTATCAAGCAGCTCTTGGGTTTGGCGAATCATGTATGGGAAGTAGTGCATTATGTTTTCTGAATACATTTCGGACGGTGCTCTAAGAATATCTTGTATGTCGAGAAACTGCACGCACGCTAATGCCTCTATATTTTGATGTCTGTGACTGTGCGCCAACAGCTGTCCTGAGGCCATCAACAAGTACTGTTGTGACACGTTTACGGACTCTTCAAGGTTAAACTCCTAATTTTCCCGTCTCTTCGAATCTCTTACTCATAACTCGTACACCTTGACTAGACATTGATCCACACAGTAGGATCTTTCTACGACGAATTTTACGAACTGCAGCAGAAGCTTTCTGCTTGTTTTCGTAAAATAGCTTCACCAACAACAAACGTTCAACAAAAGAGAACGTCATTAATATAGCCGGAAACTGCAACTAAAACATGACAAACTCTCTACAAACGTTTTCAAACAACGCTTTGTGCAAAATTACGGCAATTTTCTCCTGCAACTGACAGCTTTTCCCGGTTCTCATTTTATTACTAATCATTCTTGTTCTGGATTGTTAATTTTGTTTCTGTATTCCGTTTTGGTCGTTTATTGAGGTAATTTCATTTTTTTCCTGGAACATTTTTTCTGGAACTACGTTTTTTTTTTCGGAATTCCGTTAGTGCATTTCGTGTTTGGCCTACATACAAAATTTCGTTGCATTCCGTTCACCCGCTTCCGTTATAGGAGGCCCTTTATAGGGAAACCTAATTATAACCACCTGTAATTTGATTTATATTTTTCTCTTTTCCTATAATGTTCATATTTTCTTCTAAAATTATGTATTCAATTGTTAAAAATAAAAATGAAACTGATGCACATAAATATACATAGTTCGAGCTAAAGTGATTTTTTTTTGTGACATGGATAAACTATGGTTAGAAATTATATTTTTTTTCAGCAATTCTTGAAATTTGACGCTGAAATAGTGAATCTGAGCTACGATGAAGAAACATGAACTATGCTTTAGTTTTAAAGGAAAAGATAAATTACTATAGCGCAATTTTATTGCCATATGAATAATATTTAATTTATTTAGGTTCCAAAACTATGATTAAGCGAATAATTCTTCGGTGATAAAAATGGACTGTCAGCAAAAATTATATTTGTTCTTTTTATAGAGTAATAAACTAAACTGATGCTGAACGTAGTGAATTTGGGTACAATTAATCGGCGTGAATAATACTCCGCTGTTACATCAATTACTTAATGTACGAGATTTCATAAGTAACTCAATTGATTTTACATACTCAGATGTGAATTCCAAAATAAATTTTGTGCCCTATGAGAGTGTTTCAATATATTGAGCTACATTTGGGTCAACGACTAAACAAGTACGTCGCCAACGATGCTCTCAAGAAAATGAGCACTGGGTGACTTTGGTCTAACAGTAATGTATTTCATCAGACATCAAATCATGACGAAGAGGAGAGTCTAAGGGGAAAATAAAAAAAAACATCACTTTGCAGAATTTTGTTTCTTTTTCCTGTTAATTTTTATAATAAGGGGCTGCATTCCCAATAATGCAAACTCACTGTCTTGAGATTGCATTTGGATCCAATGTGTCGCCGTCATGGCAGGAGGTGAAATTAATACGTCTCAATGCTTTGTTGGTAAAAAAACTTCCTTATTTTGAACAAAATGCTTTGAGATAAGACATTACACAAAGTAATCAAAATATGAATACTATCTTGATAAAATGGATTGCATAAAACGTAATTTTAAATGCATAATTCTACACCTGTATGTGTGAAAATAGGATAATTGCTAGACAAATTTATAAATAATATATTTTTTCATTACTAGAGGTAAAAAAATTGTTATTAATTAATAATTTATGTATTTTAATTTTATAACTATGGTTTGGATATAGTTTGAAAGCGTCTGCAAAAAATGCAATTAGCAACTATAGAAAGTAAAAAAAGTGCAAGGTACGAATACTGCGTTCAGGATGGCCGAATGGTTATAGCATAGGACTTCTGCATCGTTTGCAGAATGTTGCCGATCATTGCTATCAGTTGTTGTGGTGTTGGGGCTTTGTTATAGGAAGTTTAAAGTATCACAAACACCAATGCGTATGAAAAATGAAAGGTAAAAAAGAATGAAATGTCTTTATAGTGGGACGCTTTTTCAGATGATAGTAGACCGTATTGCGTCGTCAATTGCAGAGCCCATCACAAAAGATGGCAAGCTTTGAATCTTCCATTATTGCAATACTTTGTAAATGAACTTCATTATGCAATGAGTGGCCGCATTTGCAAAGGTGGTGGTTATCCTATTGACTTCTGTGTCTGCAGATTCGATTCCTGCTCCTAAAAAGCGGTTTTTTAGCTTATCACAGAAAAAAAAATTGAATAACTTTTACAGATAATCGAGTGTACAATTTTTAATTTATTTTCTATTTCTATTCAAAAAAAATTAATGAAATTTAGCAAAATGTTCTTCCTTATCTTACCGGAAAGTAAAAATTTGTTTGTCAATTGCAAACTTCGCGGAGTATCAGGTATAGTGTTTAGTGACGCTGACTTTAGTGCCGTAGGGCCTGGGTTTGAATCATGGAGAAGGTTTGGATGTTCGAATTATGATCCTTCTTGACATTAAGTTCTCTTTTATAAATTGTGAGCTTCATGATTTTATCTGTAAGCTCCTCTGTGGTACTTTGTGGTGCACAAGGATTTATAATGTTCTCAATAAAGAATCTACAAACTTTAAATTTTATTTTATTTTAAATTTATATTGTTGCGAAGAATTCTTTTACACCACAGTTAAAATTTAAAAATAGAATAAACTTACCAAATACCAAAAAAGTTACCAAAAATGTTTTCATTACAATACGGTTCAATAACTCCTCTTTTTGAATTTCAAAATCAGATTCAGGTTAAATCTGCTAAAAATAGTAAGGATTTTAGTCATAATATCTCAATTTAAAAAGTGAATTTCTTTCTTCCTCTCTTTTTGAATGCAATTATTTCTTATCTCATCATTAGGATATCAAGCATCTCCATGGTTTCAAATATTCTATCAATATTCAACATGTACATCTTACCCTATTCCTCCCGCATTGTCGTGTTAGCAAAGGCCAAAATGTCGTCTATTTGAATAAAAAAAATAATTTTTTGTGTTTATAACCAAAAGTTTTTTCCCTTTCATTTTCAAATAAGGTTCAGAAAGTAAGTTACATGTTTTGCGATAAGAATATTTAATCCACCGCCTGTGATCACCTGTTACTAAAGTTAGCAGATAACCATGTGTAACTTTGTTTAAAAGTTCCACTTTATAGATCACGGTTTTGAGCAAATAATACAGGGTGTGGTGCGGAAGTGTTGAGACACAAGTGGGTTTAGATTTGGGGGTGCATCAAACAATAAATTATACCAGAAATCATTTAATGTTTTTTCTTTCTTATTTTAAAGTTTTTATAACTTTTTCATAAATTATTATTTTTGTATTTCCCATTGAATAGTGTTAAATCTCGATGAGTAAAAAAAAGAAATCTAATTTAGTACCTTAAAAAATTTAATGATTACAAAATTAAGTGATTATGGTTAATGTGGATGGATATCCGATTCATTGCATTGCAGACAAGGGAGATTACACATTCTCAGCAAATATTTGAGATAACATATGAAATAAAGTAATAAGGGCTTGGAAAAGCCCTTCAGATAGCAGAAGACATGAAATGTAAATTAAAATAATTTACTAAACTGATTTATTCGTAACAGCTTTTCTTACCCGCATATGGTTCAGTTCTTTATGATTAAAGAAATAAATTTATTTTCCTTAATGTAATTTTACATTTTAATGTAAGATGTAGTACTAGTATATTTCTACAAAGTTATCTCTGAAATATAATAGCTAAAGCAGGAAAAAGAACAAAGCAAAAATAAAAATTAAGTGGCGTTCAGGATTTCGGAGTGGTTATAGCATCGGATTTCTGCATCCTTTGCAAAAAATGGCTACATCTTGGTTTCAGTTCAAACAGATTTGGAATATTGCTAAGGAAATAAAGAAATCAGGGTTTAAAATTGCGAAACGAAAAGAAAAAAATTAAATCTCTAAAAAAAATATGACAAATTTCGGAGGACATTAGACCGAATTACACATGGGCAATTATAAAAGCCATAATAAAACAGAAAGTTGTGAATCCTGCATTTCTGTGAAGAATTGTCTGAAAAAACCTTCCTACTCGAATGATTAGTCGATTATGCAAAGGTAGTGGTTATCCGATTGACTGATGTGTCTGCAGGTTCGATTCCTGCTCCTGAACGGTGACTTTTTTTACCAGACGTTATATAAACTTAATATATTAGAGATATTATATTATCGGATATATATTTGATACTTATTCATTGATTATATTTTCGAATTATTGACCTACGGGGAAATGTACTACTTCATACTGTTTTCATTCTTATTTTAAAGTTTTTATAACTTTTTCGTAAATTATTCTTTTTGTTTTTCTCATTGAATAGCGCTAAATCTCGACGAGTAAAAAAAAGAAATCTAATTGAGTACCTAAAAAGATTTATGATTTCAAAATTAATATCTTCAGATTCAACACCTTGCTGGTATGGATAATGTTGATAGTTATCCGATTCACTGTGTTGTAGGCAAGGCAGATTACAGATCCTCAGCAAATATTTGAGATACCATATGAAATAAAGTAATTAGGGCTTGGAAAGGCCCTTCAGATAGCAAAATATATGAAATTTAAATTAAAATAATTTACTTAACTGATTTATTAGTAACAGCCTTTCTTATCCGTATATGGTTGATTTCTTCGAGCCTAAGGAAATAAATTTATTTTCTTTAATATAATTTTACATTTTAATGGTAGATGTAGCAATAGTTATTCTAGGAAGGTATCTCTGAAAAATAATAACTAAAGCAGGAAAGAGAACTAAGCACAAATAAATGAAGTGGCGTTCAGGATGGCCGAGTGGTTATGGCATCGGACTTCTGTATCCTTTGCAGAAAGTGGCTACGTCTTGGTTTCGGTTCAAGCGGATTTGGAATAGTGCTAAGGAAACAAAGAAAATCGTGAACGAGAATTCAATAAAAAGAATGAAAAGTAAAAAAATAAAATCTCTAAAAAAATATGTCACATTTCAGAGGGCATTAGACCGAGTCACACTTCGGCAATTATAAAAGCCATGACAAAATGGTAAGCTAGGAATCCTCTATTTCTGTGAAGAATGGTTTGAAAGAAACTTCCTACTCGAATGTTAAGTCGCTTAATGCAAAGGTGGTGGTTATCCGATTGACTGTTGTGTCTGCAGGTTCGATTCCTGCTCCTGAACGGTGATTTTTTTACCACACTTTATATAAACTTAATAAATAAGAAATATTTTATTATTGGATATATATTTGACACTTATCCTTTGATTATATTTTGGAATTATTGACCTACAGGGAAAATGTGCTTGATAAAATTAATCCGAAAATAAACATATATGTCTTTCCGTCATAAAATCTGTTTTACGTAGCATTACTTTTTATAAGAGTGTAAGAGGTTACATGAGTTTAAATGTGTGGTGAATACAGTGTGCCCCGTTTTTTTAAGGATAATTGGCTACTAGATGAAAGGTGAGGTCATATCTGTACTGAGAAAAATTCATAAAACAAATCATCAACATTTGTTTAAGTGAGGAACCACGAATGTCACAACTTTAAAATAAAGACAATTTTTTCACTAACATTATCTTACATAGCTGCACTACATCGTTTCTCAAACTTTTGGGCTGACCAGCCTGGGGGGCGGGGAAACTCTAAAATTGGGGCGCAAGCCTATTGAAAAGTCGAAAACAAAAGATTATTTAACAAAATTTTTAATGTACAGAAGTTAAACAAGCAAACCATGTTCTGGCATAATAAAAATAAAATGCAGATTCACACTGATAAAATACAGTTATAAATGTACTGCACAAAGTATTTTATAATTAATTTAACTATGCTAAGTTAAGAACATGTTTAATAATTACCAGTCACCCAATGAGTTTGTCATATATAAAATTATATGCAAAAATTAAAATTTATCTGATAATTGAATGGTATTGTTAATTTGAATGGTTTGTAATTAATCCCTTAACTGCCGAGAAAAAGTTACGCGATTCCCTCTCCAATTCCTAAGTTTTCTAAGGAGGCGCTTGTATGTGATATATTGGGGGGGGGGAGGTGAAGAAAATGAACAAATAAGTAAACCACCTGGATAAATAATAAATCCTTTTCTACCAATGCCAAGGTCCTTTCATTGCATTTGAACGACTTTGGAGTAGTTTTTTGGATAGCAAAGCAAAGAAACGATCGTACGTATATATACGTCGGGGACAGTTAACGCTTTGGATACATTAAAAACAAGTCGTGTATACATGACGGTGGTCCTTAAGCGGTTAAAGTCGTATTGTAGCTTTGGCATCAAAATATAGTATTTTTTAATTCAATACATTGTTATTACATGGAGGGGACGGGATGAAAATAGTGATTTAATATTGGGTCGCAAGTATTAAAGTTATGAGAAACATTGCGGTACTATTAAATGATGTCACAAGTCGGACAAAAATATATTCTGGTTTAGTTGAAATTAACATTGCCTGATTTTGAGAAAAACATGTCACCTAACATTCACTCTCCTTAAACAAAAAAACAAAACAAAAACCTATTATCTACAATTATCAAACACCTCAGTTCATAACTTTCTCCACATCATTAGTTATCGTAACCGCACATTCCACACAATTTCATTCTCATTTTTTCAATAACG
>BMAO01012489.1:0-24840 GCA_019973975.1 Trichonephila clavata
AGGAATCTTCTTCCTTTTAATTCTTTGATATTTAACTTTCTGAACGAGGTGTGATATTTAGTAATCTTGTCCCTACACGGAAAGGTTAAAGTTTTGTTCCATTGCATTTGCAATCATTGCTCATTCCATTCATTCCTAAAAGACTATCTAAATTTACAGATTTTATAAGATTACGGATCTTAAGTTCAGAAAGACATAGTTATTATATTATTTTATTGATTACTCGTTTTTATAGTTATGTATCAATATTAACTGCATTCTATGTCCGCGTGGCCTAATGGATAAGGCGTCTGACTTCGAATCAGAAGATTGCAGGTTCGAATCCTGTCGTGGACGAAACTTGTGAATGCAGGAAATCTTCTTCCTTTTAATTCTTTGATATTTAACTTTCTGAACGAGGTGTGATATTTAGTAATCTTGTCCCTACACGGAAAGGTTAAAGTTTTGTTCCATTGCATTTGCAATCATTGCTCATTCCATTCATTCCTAAAAGACTATCTAAATTTACAGATTTTATAAGATTACGGATCTTAAGTTCAGAAAGACATAGTTATTATATTATTTTATTGATTACTCGTTTTTATAGTTATGTATCAATATTAACTGCATTCTATGTCCGCGTGGCCTAATGGATAAGGCGTCTGACTTCGAATCAGAAGATTGCAGGTTCGAATTCTGTCGCGGACGAAATTTGTGTTTACAGGATGTCGCTTTCCTTTTAATTCTTTAATATTTAACTTTTTGAACGAGATGTGGTTTTTAGTAAATTTGTCCCTACGGAAAGGGTAAAGTTTCGTTCCATTGCATTTGCACAATCATTGCTCTTTCTATTCATTCCTAAAAGACTGTCTAAGTTTACATGTTTTATAAGATCACAGATCTAAAGTGCAGAAAGACATAGTTATTATATTAATTACTCGTTTTTATAGTTATGTATCAATATTAACTGCATTCCATGTCCGCGTGGCCTAATGGATAAGGCGTCTGACTTCGAATCAGAAGATTGCAGGTTCGAATCCTGTCGTGGACGAAACTTGTGAATGCAGGAAATCTTCTTCCTTTTAATTCTTTGATATTTAACTTTCTGAACGAGGTGTGATATTTAGTAATCTTGTCCCTACACGGAAAGGTTAAAGTTTTGTTCCATTGCATTTGCAATCATTGCTCATTCCATTCATTCCTAAAAGACTATCTAAATTTACAGATTTTATAAGATTACGGATCTTAAGTTCAGAAAGACATAGTTATTATATTATTTTATTGATTACTCGTTTTTATAGTTATGTATCAATATTAACTGCATTCTATGTCCGCGTGGCCTAATGGATAAGGCGTCTGACTTCGAATCAGAAGATTGCAGGTTCGAATCCTGTCGTGGACGAAACTTGTGAATGCAGGAAATCTTCTTCCTTTTAATTCTTTGATATTTAACTTTCTGAACGAGGTGTGATATTTAGTAATCTTGTCCCTACACGGAAAGGTTAAAGTTTTGTTCCATTGCATTTGCAATCATTGCTCATTCCATTCATTCCTAAAAGACTATCTAAATTTACAGATTTTATAAGATTACGGATCTTAAGTTCAGAAAGACATAGTTATTATATTATTTTATTGATTACTCGTTTTTATAGTTATGTATCAATATTAACTGCATTCTATGTCCGCGTGGCCTAATGGATAAGGCGTCTGACTTCGAATCAGAAGATTGCAGGTTCGAATCCTGTCGTGGACGAAACTTGTGAATGCAGGAAATCTTCTTCCTTTTAATTCTTTGATATTTAACTTTCTGAACGAGGTGTGATATTTAGTAATCTTGTCCCTACACGGAAAGGTTAAAGTTTTGTTCCATTGCATTTGCAATCATTGCTCATTCCATTCATTCCTAAAAGACTATCTAAATTTACAGATTTTATAAGATTACGGATCTTAAGTTCAGAAAGACATAGTTATTATATTATTTTATTGATTACTCGTTTTTATAGTTATGTATCAATATTAACTGCATTCTATGTCCGCGTGGCCTAATGGATAAGGCGTCTGACTTCGAATCAGAAGATTGCAGGTTCGAATCCTGTCGTGGACGAAACTTGTGAATGCAGGAAATCTTCTTCCTTTTAATTCTTTGATATTTAACTTTCTGAACGAGGTGTGATATTTAGTAATCTTGTCCCTACACGGAAAGGTTAAAGTTTTGTTCCATTGCATTTGCAATCATTGCTCATTCCATTCATTCCTAAAAGACTATCTAAATTTACAGATTTTATAAGATTACGGATCTTAAGTTCAGAAAGACATAGTTATTATATTATTTTATTGATTACTCGTTTTTATAGTTATGTATCAATATTAACTGCATTCTATGTCCGCGTGGCCTAATGGATAAGGCGTCTGACTTCGAATCAGAAGATTGCAGGTTCGAATCCTGTCGTGGACGAAACTTGTGAATGCAGGAAATCTTCTTCCTTTTAATTCTTTGATATTTAACTTTCTGAACGAGGTGTGATATTTAGTAATCTTGTCCCTACACGGAAAGGTTAAAGTTTTGTTCCATTGCATTTGCAATCATTGCTCATTCCATTCATTCCTAAAAGACTATCTAAATTTACAGATTTTATAAGATTACGGATCTTAAGTTCAGAAAGACATAGTTATTATATTATTTTATTGATTACTCGTTTTTATAGTTATGTATCAATATTAACTGCATTCTATGTCCGCGTGGCCTAATGGATAAGGCGTCTGACTTCGAATCAGAAGATTGCAGGTTCGAATCCTGTCGTGGACGAAACTTGTGAATGCAGGAAATCTTCTTCCTTTTAATTCTTTGATATTTAACTTTCTGAACGAGGTGTGATATTTAGTAATCTTGTCCCTACACGGAAAGGTTAAAGTTTTGTTCCATTGCATTTGCAATCATTGCTCATTCCATTCATTCCTAAAAGACTATCTAAATTTACAGATTTTATAAGATTACGGATCTTAAGTTCAGAAAGACATAGTTATTATATTATTTTATTGATTACTCGTTTTTATAGTTATGTATCAATATTAACTGCATTCTATGTCCGCGTGGCCTAATGGATAAGGCGTCTGACTTCGAATCAGAAGATTGCAGGTTCGAATCCTGTCGTGGACGAAACTTGTGAATGCAGGAAATCTTCTTCCTTTTAATTCTTTGATATTTAACTTTCTGAACGAGGTGTGATATTTAGTAATCTTGTCCCTACACGGAAAGGTTAAAGTTTTGTTCCATTGCATTTGCAATCATTGCTCATTCCATTCATTCCTAAAAGACTATCTAAATTTACAGATTTTATAAGATTACGGATCTTAAGTTCAGAAAGACATAGTTATTATATTATTTTATTGATTACTCGTTTTTATAGTTATGTATCAATATTAACTGCATTCTATGTCCGCGTGGCCTAATGGATAAGGCGTCTGACTTCGAATCAGAAGATTGCAGGTTCGAATCCTGTCGTGGACGAAACTTGTGAATGCAGGAAATCTTCTTCCTTTTAATTCTTTGATATTTAACTTTCTGAACGAGGTGTGATATTTAGTAATCTTGTCCCTACACGGAAAGGTTAAAGTTTTGTTCCATTGCATTTGCAATCATTGCTCATTCCATTCATTCCTAAAAGACTATCTAAATTTACAGATTTTATAAGATTACGGATCTTAAGTTCAGAAAGACATAGTTATTATATTATTTTATTGATTACTCGTTTTTATAGTTATGTATCAATATTAACTGCATTCTATGTCCGCGTGGCCTAATGGATAAGGCGTCTGACTTCGAATCAGAAGATTGCAGGTTCGAATCCTGTCGTGGACGAAACTTGTGAATGCAGGAAATCTTCTTCCTTTTAATTCTTTGATATTTAACTTTCTGAACGAGGTGTGATATTTAGTAATCTTGTCCCTACACGGAAAGGTTAAAGTTTTGTTCCATTGCATTTGCAATCATTGCTCATTCCATTCATTCCTAAAAGACTATCTAAATTTACAGATTTTATAAGATTACGGATCTTAAGTTCAGAAAGACATAGTTATTATATTATTTTATTGATTACTCGTTTTTATAGTTATGTATCAATATTAACTGCATTCTATGTCCGCGTGGCCTAATGGATAAGGCGTCTGACTTCGAATCAGAAGATTGCAGGTTCGAATCCTGTCGTGGACGAAACTTGTGAATGCAGGAAATCTTCTTCCTTTTAATTCTTTGATATTTAACTTTCTGAACGAGGTGTGATATTTAGTAATCTTGTCCCTACACGGAAAGGTTAAAGTTTTGTTCCATTGCATTTGCAATCATTGCTCATTCCATTCATTCCTAAAAGACTATCTAAATTTACAGATTTTATAAGATTACGGATCTTAAGTTCAGAAAGACATAGTTATTATATTATTTTATTGATTACTCGTTTTTATAGTTATGTATCAATATTAACTGCATTCTATGTCCGCGTGGCCTAATGGATAAGGCGTCTGACTTCGAATCAGAAGATTGCAGGTTCGAATCCTGTCGTGGACGAAACTTGTGAATGCAGGAATCTTCTTCCTTTTAATTCTTTGATATTTAACTTTCTGAACGAGGTGTGATATTTAGTAATCTTGTCCCTACACGGAAAGGTTAAAGTTTTGTTCCATTGCATTTGCAATCATTGCTCATTCCATTCATTCCTAAAAGACTATCTAAATTTACAGATTTTATAAGATTACGGATCTTAAGTTCAGAAAGACATAGTTATTATATTATTTTATTGATTACTCGTTTTTATAGTTATGTATCAATATTAACTGCATTCTATGTCCGCGTGGCCTAATGGATAAGGCGTCTGACTTCGAATCAGAAGATTGCAGGTTCGAATCCTGTCGTGGACGAAACTTGTGAATGCAGGAAATCTTCTTCCTTTTAATTCTTTGATATTTAACTTTCTGAACGAGGTGTGATATTTAGTAATCTTGTCCCTACACGGAAAGGTTAAAGTTTTGTTCCATTGCATTTGCAATCATTGCTCATTCCATTCATTCCTAAAAGACTATCTAAATTTACAGATTTTATAAGATTACGGATCTTAAGTTCAGAAAGACATAGTTATTATATTATTTTATTGATTACTCGTTTTTATAGTTATGTATCAATATTAACTGCATTCTATGTCCGCGTGGCCTAATGGATAAGGCGTCTGACTTCGAATCAGAAGATTGCAGGTTCGAATCCTGTCGTGGACGAAACTTGTGAATGCAGGAAATCTTCTTCCTTTTAATTCTTTGATATTTAACTTTCTGAACGAGGTGTGATATTTAGTAATCTTGTCCCTACACGGAAAGGTTAAAGTTTTGTTCCATTGCATTTGCAATCATTGCTCATTCCATTCATTCCTAAAAGACTATCTAAATTTACAGATTTTATAAGATTACGGATCTTAAGTTCAGAAAGACATAGTTATTATATTATTTTATTGATTACTCGTTTTTATAGTTATGTATCAATATTAACTGCATTCTATGTCCGCGTGGCCTAATGGATAAGGCGTCTGACTTCGAATCAGAAGATTGCAGGTTCGAATCCTGTCGTGGACGAAACTTGTGAATGCAGGAAATCTTCTTCCTTTTAATTCTTTGATATTTAACTTTCTGAACGAGGTGTGATATTTAGTAATCTTGTCCCTACACGGAAAGGTTAAAGTTTTGTTCCATTGCATTTGCAATCATTGCTCATTCCATTCATTCCTAAAAGACTATCTAAATTTACAGATTTTATAAGATTACGGATCTTAAGTTCAGAAAGACATAGTTATTATATTATTTTATTGATTACTCGTTTTTATAGTTATGTATCAATATTAACTGCATTCTATGTCCGCGTGGCCTAATGGATAAGGCGTCTGACTTCGAATCAGAAGATTGCAGGTTCGAATCCTGTCGTGGACGAAACTTGTGAATGCAGGAAATCTTCTTCCTTTTAATTCTTTGATATTTAACTTTCTGAACGAGGTGTGATATTTAGTAATCTTGTCCCTACACGGAAAGGTTAAAGTTTTGTTCCATTGCATTTGCAATCATTGCTCATTCCATTCATTCCTAAAAGACTATCTAAATTTACAGATTTTATAAGATTACGGATCTTAAGTTCAGAAAGACATAGTTATTATATTATTTTATTGATTACTCGTTTTTATAGTTATGTATCAATATTAACTGCATTCTATGTCCGCGTGGCCTAATGGATAAGGCGTCTGACTTCGAATCAGAAGATTGCAGGTTCGAATCCTGTCGTGGACGAAACTTGTGAATGCAGGAAATCTTCTTCCTTTTAATTCTTTGATATTTAACTTTCTGAACGAGGTGTGATATTTAGTAATCTTGTCCCTACACGGAAAGGTTAAAGTTTTGTTCCATTGCATTTGCAATCATTGCTCATTCCATTCATTCCTAAAAGACTATCTAAATTTACAGATTTTATAAGATTACGGATCTTAAGTTCAGAAAGACATAGTTATTATATTATTTATTGATTACTCGTTTTTATAGTTATGTATCAATATTAACTGCATTCTATGTCCGCGTGGCCTAATGGATAAGGCGTCTGACTTCGAATCAGAAGATTGCAGGTTCGAATCCTGTCGTGGACGAAACTTGTGAATGCAGGAAATCTTCTTCCTTTTAATTCTTTGATATTTAACTTTCTGAACGAGGTGTGATATTTAGTAATCTTGTCCCTACACGGAAAGGTTAAAGTTTTGTTCCATTGCATTTGCAATCATTGCTCATTCCATTCATTCCTAAAAGACTATCTAAATTTACAGATTTTATAAGATTACGGATCTTAAGTTCAGAAAGACATAGTTATTATATTATTTTATTGATTACTCGTTTTTATAGTTATGTATCAATATTAACTGCATTCTATGTCCGCGTGGCCTAATGGATAAGGCGTCTGACTTCGAATCAGAAGATTGCAGGTTCGAATCCTGTCGTGGACGAAACTTGTGAATGCAGGAAATCTTCTTCCTTTTAATTCTTTGATATTTAACTTTCTGAACGAGGTGTGATATTTAGTAATCTTGTCCCTACACGGAAAGGTTAAAGTTTTGTTCCATTGCATTTGCAATCATTGCTCATTCCATTCATTCCTAAAAGACTATCTAAATTTACAGATTTTATAAGATTACGGATCTTAAGTTCAGAAAGACATAGTTATTATATTATTTTATTGATTACTCGTTTTTATAGTTATGTATCAATATTAACTGCATTCTATGTCCGCGTGGCCTAATGGATAAGGCGTCTGACTTCGAATCAGAAGATTGCAGGTTCGAATCCTGTCGTGGACGAAACTTGTGAATGCAGGAAATCTTCTTCCTTTTAATTCTTTGATATTTAACTTTCTGAACGAGGTGTGATATTTAGTAATCTTGTCCCTACACGGAAAGGTTAAAGTTTTGTTCCATTGCATTTGCAATCATTGCTCATTCCATTCATTCCTAAAAGACTATCTAAATTTACAGATTTTATAAGATTACGGATCTTAAGTTCAGAAAGACATAGTTATTATATTATTTTATTGATTACTCGTTTTTATAGTTATGTATCAATATTAACTGCATTCTATGTCCGCGTGGCCTAATGGATAAGGCGTCTGACTTCGAATCAGAAGATTGCAGGTTCGAATCCTGTCGTGGACGAAACTTGTGAATGCAGGAAATCTTCTTCCTTTTAATTCTTTGATATTTAACTTTCTGAACGAGGTGTGATATTTAGTAATCTTGTCCCTACACGGAAAGGTTAAAGTTTTGTTCCATTGCATTTGCAATCATTGCTCATTCCATTCATTCCTAAAAGACTATCTAAATTTACAGATTTTATAAGATTACGATCTTAAGTTCAGAAAGACATAGTTATTATATTATTTTATTGATTACTCGTTTTTATAGTTATGTATCAATATTAACTGCATTCTATGTCCGCGTGGCCTAATGGATAAGGCGTCTGACTTCGAATCAGAAGATTGCAGGTTCGAATCCTGTCGTGGACGAAACTTGTGAATGCAGGAAATCTTCTTCCTTTTAATTCTTTGATATTTAACTTTCTGAACGAGGTGTGATATTTAGTAATCTTGTCCCTACACGGAAAGGTTAAAGTTTTGTTCCATTGCATTTGCAATCATTGCTCATTCCATTCATTCCTAAAAGACTATCTAAATTTACAGATTTTATAAGATTACGGATCTTAAGTTCAGAAAGACATAGTTATTATATTATTTTATTGATTACTCGTTTTTATAGTTATGTATCAATATTAACTGCATTCTATGTCCGCGTGGCCTAATGGATAAGGCGTCTGACTTCGAATCAGAAGATTGCAGGTTCGAATCCTGTCGTGGACGAAACTTGTGAATGCAGGAATCTTCTTCCTTTTAATTCTTTGATATTTAACTTTCTGAACGAGGTGTGATATTTAGTAATCTTGTCCCTACACGGAAAGGTTAAAGTTTTGTTCCATTGCATTTGCAATCATTGCTCATTCCATTCATTCCTAAAAGACTATCTAAATTTACAGATTTTATAAGATTACGATCTTAAGTTCAGAAAGACATAGTTATTATATTATTTTATTGATTACTCGTTTTTATAGTTATGTATCAATATTAACTGCATTCTATGTCCGCGTGGCCTAATGGATAAGGCGTCTGACTTCGAATCAGAAGATTGCAGGTTCGAATCCTGTCGTGGACGAAACTTGTGAATGCAGGAAATCTTCTTCCTTTTAATTCTTTGATATTTAACTTTCTGAACGAGGTGTGATATTTAGTAATCTTGTCCCTACACGGAAAGGTTAAAGTTTTGTTCCATTGCATTTGCAATCATTGCTCATTCCATTCATTCCTAAAAGACTATCTAAATTTACAGATTTTATAAGATTACGGATCTTAAGTTCAGAAAGACATAGTTATTATATTATTTTATTGATTACTCGTTTTTATAGTTATGTATCAATATTAACTGCATTCTATGTCCGCGTGGCCTAATGGATAAGGCGTCTGACTTCGAATCAGAAGATTGCAGGTTCGAATCCTGTCGTGGACGAAACTTGTGAATGCAGGAAATCTTCTTCCTTTTAATTCTTTGATATTTAACTTTCTGAACGAGGTGTGATATTTAGTAATCTTGTCCCTACACGGAAAGGTTAAAGTTTTGTTCCATTGCATTTGCAATCATTGCTCATTCCATTCATTCCTAAAAGACTATCTAAATTTACAGATTTTATAAGATTACGGATCTTAAGTTCAGAAAGACATAGTTATTATATTATTTTATTGATTACTCGTTTTTATAGTTATGTATCAATATTAACTGCATTCTATGTCCGCGTGGCCTAATGGATAAGGCGTCTGACTTCGAATCAGAAGATTGCAGGTTCGAATCCTGTCGTGGACGAAACTTGTGAATGCAGGAAATCTTCTTCCTTTTAATTCTTTGATATTTAACTTTCTGAACGAGGTGTGATATTTAGTAATCTTGTCCCTACACGGAAAGGTTAAAGTTTTGTTCCATTGCATTTGCAATCATTGCTCATTCCATTCATTCCTAAAAGACTATCTAAATTTACATGTTTTATAAGATCACAGATCTAAAGTGCAGAAAGACATAGTTATTATATTAATTACTCGTTTTTATAGTTATGTATCAATATTAACTGCATTCTATGTCCGCGTGGCCTAATGGATAAGGCGTCTGACTTCGAATCAGAAGATTGCAGGTTCGAATCCTGTCGTGGACGAAACTTGTGAATGCAGGAAGTCTTCTTCCTTTTAATTCTTTGATATTTAACTTTCTGAACGAGATGTGATTTTTAGTAAACTTGTCCCTACACGGAAAGGTTAAAGTTTTGTTCCATTGCATTTGCAATCATTGCTCATTCCATTCATTCCTAAAAGACTATCTAAATTTACAGATTTTATAAGATTACGGATCTTAAGTTCAGAAAGACATAGTTATTATATTATTTTATTATTACTCGTTTTTATAGTTATGTATCAATATTAACTGCATTCTATGTCCGCGTGGCCTAATGGATAAGGCGTCTGACTTCGAATCAGAAGATTGCAGGTTCGAATCCTGTCGTGGACGAAACTTGTGAATGCAGGAAATCTTCTTCCTTTTAATTCTTTGATATTTAACTTTCTGAACGAGGTGTGATATTTAGTAATCTTGTCCCTACACGGAAAGGTTAAAGTTTTGTTCCATTGCATTTGCAATCATTGCTCATTCCATTCATTCCTAAAAGACTATCTAAATTTACAGATTTTATAAGATTACGGATCTTAAGTTCAGAAAGACATAGTTATTATATTATTTTATTGATTACTCGTTTTTATAGTTATGTATCAATATTAACTGCATTCTATGTCCGCGTGGCCTAATGGATAAGGCGTCTGACTTCGAATCAGAAGATTGCAGGTTCGAATCCTGTCGTGGACGAAACTTGTGAATGCAGGAAATCTTCTTCCTTTTAATTCTTTGATATTTAACTTTCTGAACGAGGTGTGATATTTAGTAATCTTGTCCCTACACGGAAAGGTTAAAGTTTTGTTCCATTGCATTTGCAATCATTGCTCATTCCATTCATTCCTAAAAGACTATCTAAATTTACAGATTTTATAAGATTACGGATCTTAAGTTCAGAAAGACATAGTTATTATATTATTTTATTGATTACTCGTTTTTATAGTTATGTATCAATATTAACTGCATTCTATGTCCGCGTGGCCTAATGGATAAGGCGTCTGACTTCGAATCAGAAGATTGCAGGTTCGAATCCTGTCGTGGACGAAACTTGTGAATGCAGGAAATCTTCTTCCTTTTAATTCTTTATATTTAACTTTCTGAACGAGGTGTGATATTTAGTAATCTTGTCCCTACACGGAAAGGTTAAAGTTTGTTCCATTGCATTTGCAATCATTGCTCATTCCATTCATTCCTAAAAGACTATCTAAATTTACAGATTTTATAAGATTACGGATCTTAAGTTCAGAAAGACATAGTTATTATATTATTTTATTGATTACTCGTTTTTATAGTTATGTATCAATATTAACTGCATTCTATGTCCGCGTGGCCTAATGGATAAGGCGTCTGACTTCGAATCAGAAGATTGCAGGTTCGAATCCTGTCGTGGACGAAACTTGTGAATGCAGGAAATCTTCTTCCTTTTAATTCTTTGATATTTAACTTTCTGAACGAGGTGTGATATTTAGTAATCTTGTCCCTACACGGAAAGGTTAAAGTTTTGTTCCATTGCATTTGCAATCATTGCTCATTCCATTCATTCCTAAAAGACTATCTAAATTTACAGATTTTATAAGATTACGGATCTTAAGTTCAGAAAGACATAGTTATTATATTATTTTATTGATTACTCGTTTTTATAGTTATGTATCAATATTAACTGCATTCTATGTCCGCGTGGCCTAATGGATAAGGCGTCTGACTTCGAATCAGAAGATTGCAGGTTCGAATCCTGTCGTGGACGAAACTTGTGAATGCAGGAAATCTCTTCTTCCTTTTAATTCTTTAAAATTTAACTTACTGAACGAGGTGTGATATTTAGTAATCTTGTCCCTACACGGAAAGGTTAAAGTTTTGTTCCATTGCATTTGCAATCATTGCTCATTCCATTCATTCCTAAAAGACTATCTAAATTTACAGATTTTATAAGATTACGATCTTAAGTTCAGAAAGACATAGTTATTATATTATTTTATTGATTACTCGTTTTTATAGTTATGTATCAATATTAACTGCATTCTATGTCCGCGTGGCCTAATGGATAAGGCGTCTGACTTCGAATCAGAAGATTGCAGGTTCGAATCCTGTCGTGGACGAAACTTGTGAATGCAGGAAATCTTCTTCCTTTTAATTCTTTGATATTTAACTTTCTGAACGAGGTGTGATATTTAGTAATCTTGTCCCTACACGGAAAGGTTAAAGTTTTGTTCCATTGCATTTGCAATCATTGCTCATTCCATTCATTCCTAAAAGACTATCTAAATTTACAGATTTTATAAGATTACGGATCTTAAGTTCAGAAAGACATAGTTATTATATTATTTTATTGATTACTCGTTTTTATAGTTATGTATCAATATTAACTGCATTCTATGTCCGCGTGGCCTAATGGATAAGGCGTCTGACTTCGAATCAGAAGATTGCAGGTTCGAATCCTGTCGTGGACGAAACTTGTGAATGCAGGAAATCTTCTTCCTTTTAATTCTTTGATATTTAACTTTCTGAACGAGGTGTGATATTTAGTAATCTTGTCCCTACACGGAAAGGTTAAAGTTTTGTTCCATTGCATTTGCAATCATTGCTCATTCCATTCATTCCTAAAAGACTATCTAAATTTACAGATTTTATAAGATTACGGATCTTAAGTTCAGAAAGACATAGTTATTATATTATTTTATTGATTACTCGTTTTTATAGTTATGTATCAATATTAACTGCATTCTATGTCCGCGTGGCCTAATGGATAAGGCGTCTGACTTCGAATCAGAAGATTGCAGGTTCGAATCCTGTCGTGGACGAAACTTGTGAATGCAGGAAATCTTCTTCCTTTTAATTCTTTGATATTTAACTTTCTGAACGAGATGTGATATTTAGTAATTTGTCCCTACACGGAAAGGTTAAAGTTTTGTTCCATTGCATTTGCAATCATTGCTCATTCCATTCATTCCTAAAAGACTATCTAAATTTACAGATTTTATAAGATTACGGATCTTAAGTTCAGAAAGACATAGTTATTATATTATTTTATTGATTACTCGTTTTTATAGTTATGTATCAATATTAACTGCATTCTATGTCCGCGTGGCCTAATGGATAAGGCGTCTGACTTCGAATCAGAAGATTGCAGGTTCGAATCCTGTCGTGGACGAAACTTGTGAATGCAGGAAATCTTCTTCCTTTTAATTCTTTGATATTTAACTTTCTGAACGAGGTGTGATATTTAGTAATCTTGTCCCTACACGGAAAGGTTAAAGTTTTGTTCCATTGCATTTGCAATCATTGCTCATTCCATTCATTCCTAAAAGACTATCTAAATTTACAGATTTTATAAGATTACGGATCTTAAGTTCAGAAAGACATAGTTATTATATTATTTTATTGATTACTCGTTTTTATAGTTATGTATCAATATTAACTGCATTCTATGTCCGCGTGGCCTAATGGATAAGGCGTCTGACTTCGAATCAGAAGATTGCAGGTTCGAATCCTGTCGTGGACGAAACTTGTGAATGCAGGAAATCTTCTTCCTTTTAATTCTTTAAAATTTAACTTACTGAACGAGATGTGATATTTAGTAATCTTGTCCCTACACGGAAAGGTTAAAGTTTGTTCCATTGCATTTGCAATCATTGCTCATTCCATTCATTCCTAAAAGACTATCTAAATTTACAGATTTTATAAGATTACGGATCTTAAGTTCAGAAAGACATAGTTATTATATTATTTTATTGATTACTCGTTTTTATAGTTATGTATCAATATTAACTGCATTCTATGTCCGCGTGGCCTAATGGATAAGGCGTCTGACTTCGAATCAGAAGATTGCAGGTTCGAATCCTGTCGTGGACGAAACTTGTGAATGCAGGAAATCTTCTTCCTTTTAATTCTTTGATATTTAACTTTCTGAACGAGGTGTGATATTTAGTAATCTTGTCCCTACACGGAAAGGTTAAAGTTTTGTTCCATTGCATTTGCAATCATTGCTCATTCCATTCATTCCTAAAAGACTATCTAAATTTACAGATTTTATAAGATTACGGATCTTAAGTTCAGAAAGACATAGTTATTATATTATTTTATTGATTACTCGTTTTTATAGTTATGTATCAATATTAACTGCATTCTATGTCCGCGTGGCCTAATGGATAAGGCGTCTGACTTCGAATCAGAAGATTGCAGGTTCGAATCCTGTCGTGGACGAAACTTGTGAATGCAGGAAATCTTCTTCCTTTTAATTCTTTGATATTTAACTTTCTGAACGAGGTGTGATATTTAGTAATCTTGTCCCTACACGGAAAGGTTAAAGTTTTGTTCCATTGCATTTGCAATCATTGCTCATTCCATTCATTCCTAAAAGACTATCTAAATTTACAGATTTTATAAGATTACGGATCTTAAGTTCAGAAAGACATAGTTATTATATTATTTTATTGATTACTCGTTTTTATAGTTATGTATCAATATTAACTGCATTCTATGTCCGCGTGGCCTAATGGATAAGGCGTCTGACTTCGAATCAGAAGATTGCAGGTTCGAATCCTGTCGTGGACGAAACTTGTGAATGCAGGAAATCTTCTTCCTTTTAATTCTTTGATATTTAACTTTCTGAACGAGGTGTGATATTTAGTAATCTTGTCCCTACACGGAAAGGTTAAAGTTTTGTTCCATTGCATTTGCAATCATTGCTCATTCCATTCATTCCTAAAAGACTATCTAAATTTACAGATTTTATAAGATTACGGATCTTAAGTTCAGAAAGACATAGTTATTATATTATTTTATTGATTACTCGTTTTTATAGTTATGTATCAATATTAACTGCATTCTATGTCCGCGTGGCCTAATGGATAAGGCGTCTGACTTCGAATCAGAAGATTGCAGGTTCGAATCCTGTCGTGGACGAAACTTGTGAATGCAGGAAATCTTCTTCCTTTTAATTCTTTGATATTTAACTTTCTGAACGAGTGTGATATTTAGTAATCTTGTCCCTACACGGAAAGGTTAAAGTTTTGTTCCATTGCATTTGCAATCATTGCTCATTCCATTCATTCCTAAAAGACTATCTAAATTTACAGATTTTATAAGATTACGATCTTAAGTTCAGAAAGACATAGTTATTATATTATTTTATTGATTACTCGTTTTTATAGTTATGTATCAATATTAACTGCATTCTATGTCCGCGTGGCCTAATGGATAAGGCGTCTGACTTCGAATCAGAAGATTGCAGGTTCGAATCCTGTCGTGGACGAAACTTGTGAATGCAGGAATCTTCTTCCTTTTAATTCTTTGATATTTAACTTTCTGAACGAGATGTGATATTTAGTAATCTTGTCCCTACCGGAAAGGTTAAAGTTTTGTTCCATTGCATTTGCAATCATTGCTCATTCCATTCATTCCTAAAAGACTATCTAAATTTACAGATTTTATAAGATTACGGATCTTAAGTTCAGAAAGACATAGTTATTATATTATTTTATTGATTACTCGTTTTTATAGTTATGTATCAATATTAACTGCATTCTATGTCCGCGTGGCCTAATGGATAAGGCGTCTGACTTCGAATCAGAAGATTGCAGGTTCGAATCCTGTCGTGGACGAAACTTGTGAATGCAGGAAATCTTCTTCCTTTTAATTCTTTGATATTTAACTTTCTGAACGAGGTGTGATATTTAGTAATCTTGTCCCTACACGGAAAGGTTAAAGTTTTGTTCCATTGCATTTGCAATCATTGCTCATTCCATTCATTCCTAAAAGACTATCTAAATTTACAGATTTTATAAGATTACGGATCTTAAGTTCAGAAAGACATAGTTATTATATTATTTTATTGATTACTCGTTTTTATAGTTATGTATCAATATTAACTGCATTCTATGTCCGCGTGGCCTAATGGATAAGGCGTCTGACTTCGAATCAGAAGATTGCAGGTTCGAATCCTGTCGTGGACGAAACTTGTGAATGCAGGAAATCTTCTTCCTTTTAATTCTTTGATATTTAACTTTCTGAACGAGGTGTGATATTTAGTAATCTTGTCCCTACACGGAAAGGTTAAAGTTTTGTTCCATTGCATTTGCAATCATTGCTCATTCCATTCATTCCTAAAAGACTATCTAAATTTACAGATTTTATAAGATTACGGATCTTAAGTTCAGAAAGACATAGTTATTATATTATTTTATTGATTACTCGTTTTTATAGTTATGTATCAATATTAACTGCATTCTATGTCCGCGTGGCCTAATGGATAAGGCGTCTGACTTCG
This sequence comes from Trichonephila clavata, assembly GCA_019973975.1. Classification (NCBI taxonomy): domain Eukaryota; kingdom Metazoa; phylum Arthropoda; class Arachnida; order Araneae; family Nephilidae; genus Trichonephila; species Trichonephila clavata. The sequence goes on from BMAO01012489.1 coordinate 16,066, forward strand.
AATCAGAAGATTGCAGGTTCGAATCCTGTCGTGGACGAAACTTGTGAATGCAGGAATCTTCTTCCTTTTAATTCTTTGATATTTAACTTTCTGAACGAGATGTGTATTTAGTAATTTGTCCCTAACGGAAAGGTTAAAGTTTCGTTCCATTGCATTTGCCAATCATTGCTCATTCCATTCATTCCTAAAAGACTATCTAAATTTACAGTTTTATAAGATTACGATCTAAAGTTCAGAAAGACATAGTTATTATATTATTTTATTATTACTCGTTTTTATAGTTATGTATCAATATTAACTGCATTCTATGTCCGCGTGGCCTAATGGATAAGGCGTCTGACTTCGAATCAGAAGATTGCAGGTTCGAATCCTGTCGTGGACGAAACTTGTGAATGCAGGAAATCTTCTTCCTTTTAATTCTTTGATATTTAACTTTCTGAACGAGGTGTGATATTTAGTAATCTTGTCCCTACACGGAAAGGTTAAAGTTTTGTTCCATTGCATTTGCAATCATTGCTCATTCCATTCATTCCTAAAAGACTATCTAAATTTACAGATTTTATAAGATTACGGATCTTAAGTTCAGAAAGACATAGTTATTATATTATTTTATTGATTACTCGTTTTTATAGTTATGTATCAATATTAACTGCATTCTATGTCCGCGTGGCCTAATGGATAAGGCGTCTGACTTCGAATCAGAAGATTGCAGGTTCGAATCCTGTCGTGGACGAAACTTGTGAATGCAGGAAATCTTCTTCCTTTTAATTCTTTGATATTTAACTTTCTGAACGAGATGTGATATTTAGTAATCTTGTCCCTACACGGAAAGGTTAAAGTTTTGTTCCATTGCATTTGCAATCATTGCTCATTCCATTCATTCCTAAAAGACTATCTAAATTTACAGATTTTATAAGATTACGGATCTTAAGTTCAGAAAGACATAGTTATTATATTATTTATTGATTACTCGTTTTTATAGTTATGTATCAATATTAACTGCATTCTATGTCCGCGTGGCCTAATGGATAAGGCGTCTGACTTCGAATCAGAAGATTGCAGGTTCGAATCCTGTCGTGGACGAAACTTGTGAATGCAGGAAATCTTCTTCCTTTTAATTCTTTGATATTTAACTTTCTGAACGAGGTGTGATATTTAGTAATCTTGTCCCTACACGGAAAGGTTAAAGTTTTGTTCCATTGCATTTGCAATCATTGCTCATTCCATTCATTCCTAAAAGACTATCTAAATTTACAGATTTTATAAGATTACGGATCTTAAGTTCAGAAAGACATAGTTATTATATTATTTTATTGATTACTCGTTTTTATAGTTATGTATCAATATTAACTGCATTCTATGTCCGCGTGGCCTAATGGATAAGGCGTCTGACTTCGAATCAGAAGATTGCAGGTTCGAATCCTGTCGTGGACGAAACTTGTGAATGCAGGAAATCTTCTTCCTTTTAATTCTTTGATATTTAACTTTCTGAACGAGGTGTGATATTTAGTAATCTTGTCCCTACACGGAAAGGTTAAAGTTTTGTTCCATTGCATTTGCAATCATTGCTCATTCCATTCATTCCTAAAAGACTATCTAAATTTACAGATTTTATAAGATTACGGATCTTAAGTTCAGAAAGACATAGTTATTATATTATTTTATTGATTACTCGTTTTTATAGTTATGTATCAATATTAACTGCATTCTATGTCCGCGTGGCCTAATGGATAAGGCGTCTGACTTCGAATCAGAAGATTGCAGGTTCGAATCCTGTCGTGGACGAAACTTGTGAATGCAGGAAATCTTCTTCCTTTTAATTCTTTGATATTTAACTTTCTGAACGAGGTGTGATATTTAGTAATCTTGTCCCTACACGGAAAGGTTAAAGTTTTGTTCCATTGCATTTGCAATCATTGCTCATTCCATTCATTCCTAAAAGACTATCTAAATTTACAGATTTTATAAGATTACGGATCTTAAGTTCAGAAAGACATAGTTATTATATTATTTTATTGATTACTCGTTTTTATAGTTATGTATCAATATTAACTGCATTCTATGTCCGCGTGGCCTAATGGATAAGGCGTCTGACTTCGAATCAGAAGATTGCAGGTTCGAATCCTGTCGTGGACGAAACTTGTGAATGCAGGAAATCTTCTTCCTTTTAATTCTTTGATATTTAACTTTCTGAACGAGGTGTGATATTTAGTAATCTTGTCCCTACACGGAAAGGTTAAAGTTTTGTTCCATTGCATTTGCAATCATTGCTCATTCCATTCATTCCTAAAAGACTATCTAAATTTACAGATTTTATAAGATTACGGATCTTAAGTTCAGAAAGACATAGTTATTATATTATTTTATTGATTACTCGTTTTTATAGTTATGTATCAATATTAACTGCATTCTATGTCCGCGTGGCCTAATGGATAAGGCGTCTGACTTCGAATCAGAAGATTGCAGGTTCGAATCCTGTCGTGGACGAAACTTGTGAATGCAGGAAATCTTCTTCCTTTTAATTCTTTGATATTTAACTTTCTGAACGAGGTGTGATATTTAGTAATCTTGTCCCTACACGGAAAGGTTAAAGTTTTGTTCCATTGCATTTGCAATCATTGCTCATTCCATTCATTCCTAAAAGACTATCTAAATTTACAGATTTTATAAGATTACGATCTTAAGTTCAGAAAGACATAGTTATTATATTATTTTATTGATTACTCGTTTTTATAGTTATGTATCAATATTAACTGCATTCTATGTCCGCGTGGCCTAATGGATAAGGCGTCTGACTTCGAATCAGAAGATTGCAGGTTCGAATCCTGTCGTGGACGAAACTTGTGAATGCAGGAAATCTTCTTCCTTTTAATTCTTTGATATTTAACTTTCTGAACGAGGTGTGATATTTAGTAATCTTGTCCCTACACGGAAAGGTTAAAGTTTTGTTCCATTGCATTTGCAATCATTGCTCATTCCATTCATTCCTAAAAGACTATCTAAATTTACAGATTTTATAAGATTACGGATCTTAAGTTCAGAAAGACATAGTTATTATATTATTTTATTGATTACTCGTTTTTATAGTTATGTATCAATATTAACTGCATTCTATGTCCGCGTGGCCTAATGGATAAGGCGTCTGACTTCGAATCAGAAGATTGCAGGTTCGAATCCTGTCGTGGACGAAACTTGTGAATGCAGGAAATCTTCTTCCTTTTAATTCTTTGATATTTAACTTTCTGAACGAGGTGTGATATTTAGTAATCTTGTCCCTACACGGAAAGGTTAAAGTTTTGTTCCATTGCATTTGCAATCATTGCTCATTCCATTCATTCCTAAAAGACTATCTAAATTTACAGATTTTATAAGATTACGGATCTTAAGTTCAGAAAGACATAGTTATTATATTATTTTATTGATTACTCGTTTTTATAGTTATGTATCAATATTAACTGCATTCTATGTCCGCGTGGCCTAATGGATAAGGCGTCTGACTTCGAATCAGAAGATTGCAGGTTCGAATCCTGTCGTGGACGAAACTTGTGAATGCAGGAAATCTTCTTCCTTTTAATTCTTTGATATTTAACTTTCTGAACGAGGTGTGATATTTAGTAATCTTGTCCCTACACGGAAAGGTTAAAGTTTTGTTCCATTGCATTTGCAATCATTGCTCATTCCATTCATTCCTAAAAGACTATCTAAATTTACAGATTTTATAAGATTACGGATCTTAAGTTCAGAAAGACATAGTTATTATATTATTTTATTGATTACTCGTTTTTATAGTTATGTATCAATATTAACTGCATTCTATGTCCGCGTGGCCTAATGGATAAGGCGTCTGACTTCGAATCAGAAGATTGCAGGTTCGAATCCTGTCGTGGACGAAACTTGTGAATGCAGGAATCTTCTTCCTTTTAATTCTTTGATATTTAACTTTCTGAACGAGGTGTGATATTTAGTAATCTTGTCCCTACACGGAAAGGTTAAAGTTTTGTTCCATTGCATTTGCAATCATTGCTCATTCCATTCATTCCTAAAAGACTATCTAAATTTACAGATTTTATAAGATTACGATCTTAAGTTCAGAAAGACATAGTTATTATATTATTTTATTGATTACTCGTTTTTATAGTTATGTATCAATATTAACTGCATTCTATGTCCGCGTGGCCTAATGGATAAGGCGTCTGACTTCGAATCAGAAGATTGCAGGTTCGAATCCTGTCGTGGACGAAACTTGTGAATGCAGGAAATCTTCTTCCTTTTAATTCTTTGATATTTAACTTTCTGAACGAGGTGTGATATTTAGTAATCTTGTCCCTACACGGAAAGGTTAAAGTTTTGTTCCATTGCATTTGCAATCATTGCTCATTCCATTCATTCCTAAAAGACTATCTAAATTTACAGATTTTATAAGATTACGGATCTTAAGTTCAGAAAGACATAGTTATTATATTATTTTATTGATTACTCGTTTTTATAGTTATGTATCAATATTAACTGCATTCTATGTCCGCGTGGCCTAATGGATAAGGCGTCTGACTTCGAATCAGAAGATTGCAGGTTCGAATCCTGTCGTGGACGAAACTTGTGAATGCAGGAAATCTTCTTCCTTTTAATTCTTTGATATTTAACTTTCTGAACGAGGTGTGATATTTAGTAATCTTGTCCCTACACGGAAAGGTTAAAGTTTTGTTCCATTGCATTTGCAATCATTGCTCATTCCATTCATTCCTAAAAGACTATCTAAATTTACAGATTTTATAAGATTACGGATCTTAAGTTCAGAAAGACATAGTTATTATATTATTTTATTGATTACTCGTTTTTATAGTTATGTATCAATATTAACTGCATTCTATGTCCGCGTGGCCTAATGGATAAGGCGTCTGACTTCGAATCAGAAGATTGCAGGTTCGAATCCTGTCGTGGACGAAACTTGTGAATGCAGGAAATCTTCTTCCTTTTAATTCTTTGATATTTAACTTTCTGAACGAGATGTGATATTTAGTAATCTTGTCCCTACACGGAAAGGTTAAAGTTTTGTTCCATTGCATTTGCAATCATTGCTCATTCCATTCATTCCTAAAAGACTATCTAAATTTACAGATTTTATAAGATTACGGATCTTAAGTTCAGAAAGACATAGTTATTATATTATTTTATTATTACTCGTTTTTATAGTTATGTATCAATATTAACTGCATTCTATGTCCGCGTGGCCTAATGGATAAGGCGTCTGACTTCGAATCAGAAGATTGCAGGTTCGAATCCTGTCGTGGACGAAACTTGTGAATGCAGGAAATCTTCTTCCTTTTAATTCTTTGATATTTAACTTTCTGAACGAGGTGTGATATTTAGTAATCTTGTCCCTACACGGAAAGGTTAAAGTTTTGTTCCATTGCATTTGCAATCATTGCTCATTCCATTCATTCCTAAAAGACTATCTAAATTTACAGATTTTATAAGATTACGGATCTTAAGTTCAGAAAGACATAGTTATTATATTATTTTATTGATTACTCGTTTTTATAGTTATGTATCAATATTAACTGCATTCTATGTCCGCGTGGCCTAATGGATAAGGCGTCTGACTTCGAATCAGAAGATTGCAGGTTCGAATCCTGTCGTGGACGAAACTTGTGAATGCAGGAAATCTTCTTCCTTTTAATTCTTTGATATTTAACTTTTTGAACGAGATGTGGTTTTTAGTAAATTTGTCCCTACACGGAAAGGTTAAAGTTTTGTTCCATTGCATTTGCACAATCATTGCTCATTCCATTCATTCCTAAAAGACTATCTAAATTTACAGTTTTATAAGATTACAGATCTTAAGTCAGAAAGACATAGTTATTATATTATTTTATTAATTACTCGTTTTTATAGTTATGTATCAATATTAACTGCATTCCATGTCCGCGTGGCCTAATGGATAAGGCGTCTGACTTCGAATCAGAAGATTGCAGGTTCGAATCCTGTCGTGGACGAAACTTGTGAATGCAGGAAATCTTCTTCCTTTTAATTCTTTGATATTTAACTTTCTGAACGAGGTGTGATATTTAGTAATCTTGTCCCTACACGGAAAGGTTAAAGTTTTGTTCCATTGCATTTGCAATCATTGCTCATTCCATTCATTCCTAAAAGACTATCTAAATTTACAGATTTTATAAGATTACGGATCTTAAGTTCAGAAAGACATAGTTATTATATTATTTTATTGATTACTCGTTTTTATAGTTATGTATCAATATTAACTGCATTCTATGTCCGCGTGGCCTAATGGATAAGGCGTCTGACTTCGAATCAGAAGATTGCAGGTTCGAATCCTGTCGTGGACGAAACTTGTGAATGCAGGAAATCTTCTTCCTTTTAATTCTTTGATATTTAACTTTCTGAACGAGTGTGATATTTAGTAATCTTGTCCCTACACGGAAAGGTTAAAGTTTTGTTCCATTGCATTTGCAATCATTGCTCATTCCATTCATTCCTAAAAGACTATCTAAATTTACAGATTTTATAAGATTACGGATCTTAAGTTCAGAAAGACATAGTTATTATATTATTTTATTGATTACTCGTTTTTATAGTTATGTATCAATATTAACTGCATTCTATGTCCGCGTGGCCTAATGGATAAGGCGTCTGACTTCGAATCAGAAGATTGCAGGTTCGAATCCTGTCGCGGACGAAATTGTGTTTACAGGATGTCGCTTCCTTTTAATTCTTTAATATTTAACTTTCTGAACGAGATGTGTTTTTAGTAAATTTGTCCCTACGGAAAGGTTAAAGTTTTGTTCCATTGCATTTGCACAATCATTGCTCTTCCATTCATTCCTAAAAGACTATCTAAATTTACAGTTTTATAAGATCACAGATCTAAAGTGCAGAAAGACATAGTTATTATATTAATTACTCGTTTTTATAGTTATGTATCAATATTAACTGCATTCTATGTCCGCGTGGCCTAATGGATAAGGCGTCTGACTTCGAATCAGAAGATTGCAGGTTCGAATCCTGTCGTGGACGAAACTTGTGAATGCAGGAAATCTTCTTCCTTTTAATTCTTTGATATTTAACTTTCTGAACGAGGTGTGATATTTAGTAATCTTGTCCCTACACGGAAAGGTTAAAGTTTTGTTCCATTGCATTTGCAATCATTGCTCATTCCATTCATTCCTAAAAGACTATCTAAATTTACAGATTTTATAAGATTACGGATCTTAAGTTCAGAAAGACATAGTTATTATATTATTTTATTGATTACTCGTTTTTATAGTTATGTATCAATATTAACTGCATTCCATGTCCGCGTGGCCTAATGGATAAGGCGTCTGACTTCGAATCAGAAGATTGCAGGTTCGAATCCTGTCGTGGACGAAACTTGTGAATGCAGGAAATCTTCTTCCTTTTAATTCTTTGATATTTAACTTTCTGAACGAGGTGTGATATTTAGTAATCTTGTCCCTACACGGAAAGGTTAAAGTTTTGTTCCATTGCATTTGCAATCATTGCTCATTCCATTCATTCCTAAAAGACTATCTAAATTTACAGATTTTATAAGATTACGGATCTTAAGTTCAGAAAGACATAGTTATTATATTATTTTATTGATTACTCGTTTTTATAGTTATGTATCAATATTAACTGCATTCTATGTCCGCGTGGCCTAATGGATAAGGCGTCTGACTTCGAATCAGAAGATTGCAGGTTCGAATCCTGTCGTGGACGAAACTTGTGAATGCAGGAATCTTTCCTTTTAATTCTTTGATATTTAACTTTCTGAACGAGTGTGATATTTAGTAATCTTGTCCCTACACGGAAAGGTTAAAGTTTTGTTCCATTGCATTTGCAATCATTGCTCATTCCATTCATTCCTAAAAGACTATCTAAATTTACAGATTTTATAAGATTACGGATCTTAAGTTCAGAAAGACATAGTTATTATATTATTTTATTGATTACTCGTTTTTATAGTTATGTATCAATATTAACTGCATTCTATGTCCGCGTGGCCTAATGGATAAGGCGTCTGACTTCGAATCAGAAGATTGCAGGTTCGAATCCTGTCGTGGACGAAACTTGTGAATGCAGGAAATCTTCTTCCTTTTAATTCTTTGATATTTAACTTTCTGAACGAGTGTGTATTTAGTAATCTTGTCCCTACACGGAAAGGTTAAAGTTTTGTTCCATTGCATTTGCAATCATTGCTCATTCCATTCATTCCTAAAAGACTATCTAAATTTACAGATTTTATAAGATTACGGATCTTAAGTTCAGAAAGACATAGTTATTATATTATTTTATTGATTACTCGTTTTTATAGTTATGTATCAATATTAACTGCATTCTATGTCCGCGTGGCCTAATGGATAAGGCGTCTGACTTCGAATCAGAAGATTGCAGGTTCGAATTCTGTCGCGGACGAAATTTGTGTTTACAGGATGTCGCTTTCCTTTTAATTCTTTAATATTTAACTTCTGAACGAGTGTGATTTTAGTAAATTTGTCCCTACGGAAAGGTTAAGTTTGTTCCATTGCATTTTGCACATCATTGCTCTTTCCATTCATTCCTAAAAGACTTCTAATTTACAGATTTTATAAGATTCACAGAATCTAAGTTCAGAAAGACATAGTTATTATATTATTATTATTACTCGTTTTTATAGTTATGTATCAATATTAACTGCATTCCATGTCCGCGTGGCCTAATGGATAAGGCGTCTGACTTCGAATCAGAAGATTGCAGGTTCGAATCCTGTCGTGGACGAAA
>BMAO01012490.1:0-15299 GCA_019973975.1 Trichonephila clavata
TACTTTTGCTGAGCGGAGATCAGCTTAGGAAGATGTTTTCAAAAATCGACCCACAAGAAAGTTACGAGGCCTTATAAAAAAAATCCTTTTTATGAGCTATTAGATCTACAAGACTTAAAATTTAACAAATGTGGTTTTTTTCAGCTACGATATGCAAAAAGTTTTTTTTTTGTTTTGTTTAATTTGCAATTCACGTAGAATTAACTCATTAAAATCTTTATTCCTCAATCTGTATTGTTTAATTTTTCAGTTCAACCGTGCGAAGAACGGGTATACCATTTAGTATAATGTAATAATGTTATGATCAAATAATGTTTAATTTATTTAATTAGTGAGATATGTGTTTCATAACTCTTTCATTTATTTTTTGTAAGTCTATTTCAATGCGAGTGTTTGCACGTCGTAATTGATGTTGCAGATATTCGACGTTAAGTTTGAGTGCTATTTATGTTTGATCAATTTCATTTTCGTCAAAAACGATTCGCAGGTGTAAGATTATCCAAAAGGGCTCACAACTTATTGTGCTAGATCATTCAAATGGGAAATTTTTTGAAATGCTGTAATCCAATACTACTAACTTCTAAAGGCGGTATCACACGTAAATTTTTCATGCATATTTAGCCCAACTTTTCGCCAAATCTGAGGGTGAAGGGTTACCGTAAGCAAAACGACATGCTGTGACGTCAGCCGCGCTCTTTCTTCACATTGAAACATTACTCGCCGATTTTTCTGCTTCGAATACGACCATCCAATATTATTTCTTTTATTTCGCTCGCGCTTTTGTCAATGAGGGTAAACAAAATTAGAGCATCATTCTGTTTAAAATATTATACGCCGTTAAAATATTGTACACCATTAAAATATTATACCCGTGTTTGATGCGAAGCTACCATCGTTACCGCCATCTTGTTTATGATGTAGGACGCCGAAGAACCCCATTGGTTAGAATTTCAAGCAACTTTCATTTGGTGCAACTTTCTCAGCTTAGTGGGGAAAAGTTGTTTGAGGCCATTGCTTTGGCAACTACGTAGAAATTGTTCGGAACTGGGTGGAAAATTGCTCCCAACGTGTACGTGTGATAAGGCCTTAAGTATGTATGAAAACAGAAGCAACATGATAAAATAGAAACAGTTATTGGACTTATTTGTTACAAATCACTGCACGAAAAACAAATTATTGCAGAAAATAATCGTATTTTGTAAAGTTGTAATGAATCTTGCTGGCCGTGGGTTGGCCACCTCTGGTCTATAGATTCATGAATTATCAAGCATTCTTTTTTACTAGATGGTAAAACCTATCACACTTTAAATTAAGCACGCGAGAAGCGGGGAAAAAAGTTTGACAGAATTATTTCAAAAATGATTCGGCTACTCTTATCTCTATTAATCCATCCTAAGCTTATTCCTTCAGAGACTATGAAGAACAGAGAGTAAAAGTAAACTATGTACCTCATGAACCGAACAACTAAAAAATGCTGTAAAAACAAAAGCCCTTAATGTCGATTTAAAAATTGTGCATGTTATATTCAAAAGTGGAAGGACAACATTTTTTCGACACATCCATTATTAACAAATATTTTAATAATCCTGGACAAGAAAGTACTTGTTTCGTATTGTACAATACATTCGGACCTCCATTTAACGAACCTCTATTTTGCGAACTTTTTCTTGGAACCAAGAACATTTTACTATTTTCTTCGTAAAGTAACCTTCAAACAGCGAAGTCCATTTTTTATTTAACGAACTTTTTCACTTGTAATTTGATTTTTTCCCCTCTCTATTAAAATATTTCTGAACGTTTAAAATTATTTTCTCTTTTTAATACATTTTATGGTGATTGATGTCTTTGAACCGGCTTTACTACTTGCTTAATTTATCAAGAGCAATAAAATTGCTGCAATTTTTCGAACAAAAAGTTCAAACAAAATTAACAGATTTTTAACGGTAGTTAAATTTAAGGACGCTTGTGGTAATGTATGCTGAAATTGCTGATTTTAAAAAAAAGGTATGTTTAAAATTACTTGTAGGCTTAAAATTAGAAAATGTCATAAAAAAATTCGTTAAATTTAATATTATTTTTTTCTTTAAAAAAAAAGGAAAATAGAGTGTATTTCTGTACAATATTTTTTCCCCCCTTCTTGTTTTCCTTGCAGATTTCTTTTTGATGGGTAATATATATGAAATAACTAGGTATTAATTTATATATATAAAAAAATGTGGATAATTGTTTTTTTAAAATAATATATAGTGTTTATGAATTTAAAATTTGTATTATGGGGTTTATATAATGCATATTAAAGAATGATTCTCTATTTGACGAATTTTCCACATAAACTTTTTGGGATTTAGCGAATTCGTTAAATAGAAGTCCAACTGTACTTTATTTAAATTTTCTTTTATTTGGAACCAATTTAATTGATTGCATTTATTCAGAAACCAAATATATTGTTTTGGTTGAAAATTCTTTTCCGTACTATTGTCTACTTTAATTCATGTAAATCTAATTTTTCTGATTACTTAATTTATTTGCTGATTTATAATCTTTGTTGCTTATATTGGTATCTTTTGTAATTATTCTAAGTATGTTATTTCAGTGAAAAGAATTGTAATGCATAATTGATGCATATTGAGTTTAATATGTATTTAGTTTTTATTATTATTTACGATATATTACGTTCAACTGCAGATCTTTTTGATCATTTGAGCTACTATAATAAAAGGCGTTTGAGGAATATATATAAATAAACGGTTATTTACGTATTATCGCAACAATGCCAACTTTCAAGATAAATTGCCAAGTTGGTAACTCCGATTTTGGATGTGTATCATACGCGCTGAATTGACAACCATGTATACTTCGTCTCATATAATATCGCCAATAAGGTCTTTGGCAGTGACTATTCACTGTACTTAACCCGCAAGTTCATTAAAGAATTTGATGCCAATTAATCGCAAAAAACTTGAAAATTATTTCATATACATGCAAACATAATTTTATTCACTAATGAGAAAGTCATATTTTTTAAAGTTTTAACCAGAAATTTCTGCGACATTTTTTTGTTAAGCGATTTATACTTTTTAGCTCCTTACAAACTAAATGTAAAAAATCTTCCGTATCTCATAATAATCTTTTTTCTTTTGATGATACTGTTTCATTGGGAAAAACCAAGGTATACGAAGAAAATGTTAATTTAATTTTTTAATTTATTTTTTGTACTGATGCAAAGCTTTTTAGTGTGCAGTTTGGATTTAAAGAAAGTATTCATTTGAATTTAAAATAGATATTTATGCAAGATCAAGATATATTAAAGATAAATAATAACTCATTATTAGGGTAGCATTGACTAATATACTTAACTCGAAGAAGGAAATTTATTTTCATATCAATTTACTATTAATATACATAGTTTTTGTGAAACCAAAATATCGAGATAATAATACACTTTTGGACATCTTAAGATTTGTTGAGGCCCTGGGTTCCTACTTCAATGTAAGCCTCACCTATGACACTTATAACTAGATAATACATAGCATACGTGTTAAATACTCGCACAAACAGTTACCCGAAACAAATAAATGTGCATGATTTATAATCGCCCAAATTGGCTCGACCGACTCCCGCTCTTTGACTTATTGAGTAATGATGGTGTATAGCAGGGGTGGCCAACCCGATGCACGCGTGCCACATTGTGGCACGTGGGAGTCGTAACAGTGGCACGTGAAGACTTATTGAAAAATTACAAAAATTTGATGAAAATATTACTGAATTAATTGAATTAAAATAGAAAATTATCATGAAGAGAATATGTAAAAAACAGAAATTTTCATCGTGAGATTTTAAAGCCACTAAGTAAGATTTTTTTTTCTTTTCTTTAGTATAGCACCAAAAATGAGATCATTCTCCAAAACTTACAATTCCACAGCATTGTAACGTTCCGAGAAAAGTGTTGAGTGACGTGAGACTAAAAACAAATAAATTCTCTCTCTCTCAGATGGTCGAATCTGCCCAAAAAGTTACCCTCTCTCGGGGCTGATTCATTTTTAACATCTCGTATTTCCATTCGAATTTCAGCTTCCCCTTGTCGTACTGAAGTTTAGTGTTTATAGCTATTGGCTGTCAGCATGATGCCAGATAAAAGACTTTTCCGAAGGTGTTTGGCTATTTACGATTTCTGTAATGTCAAGAAGTAATTCTGCAATATATTAGGAGAGCAGTTGTTGATACGGTAGAAGTAAATCCATCTTCTCAAAGTAGCCGCTTTATAAAGTAGAGGGAGTGAGAACTTGTATCCACGACTAATCAGAATGCTGGATTCAGAGCCTAGAAAATTTGTTGCGTAACATCAGCGAATTGTTTCTAGCTGTCAGACTCAGTTGATTTTAAACTCTGTTTAGCAAGACGTTAAGCTTTTTTCCTTTTCTAAAATTGTTTTTAGATTTTAGCATTGAGCGTAGTTGCTTAAAATTTTTAATTTTCAGTATATTTATGAGTAAACCTACCACATCGAAAGGAAATTATGAAGAGGATATTGCAGCACGTGATTTTAAAATTGTCTGGGAAGAACAATACCTGCTTACACATCAGAATGCTTCATGCTTGTTTGTTTGATATGTGAAATTTGTACAGCAGTTTCAAAAAAAAAGTTAACTTGGATCATCATTTCAAACAACTGCATAGTGATTTCAATAGCAATATCCTGTTGGATCAAATTTGCGAACGGAATTTATCAATAAAAAAAGGAAATCTTTAGCCGGCAAACAACCTTTGTTCCAGAAGAGAAATGACGAAATGTAAACCATGGTGAAGGCTTCTTATGAACTTTTTTCGTTGTTAGCCTGCTAGAAAAAATCACATTCTGACGGACAGAAGATAATAAAAAAGTAGCTTTTTAATTTCGCCTAAAATGTCAGTGATCTAAAATGTCAAAAATATTGTTGATAAAATAGCTTTGTCTAGCTGCGTTGTATAGATGACATGGACCAGGATGTTGGAACGCAAATTGTCTCTGGACTTTAAAATTGCAAATATTTTTCATTAACTTTGGATGAAAGCTATGATATCACAGACAATGCGCAGTTAAGCATCTTTGTGCGTTATATGAACTATTATTTTGATACTGTGGAAGAACTTCTTGATTTTCGCCAACTAGTTTTAACTACAGGTGAAGACATTTTTAAGGAACTTAAAAATGTAATTGAAGTTAAAGTAGAATGGACAAAATTAGACAGTGTTTACACAGATGGAGCGCCTTGCATGGTTGGCAGAATAAAAGGTTTTGTTGCATTGCTTCAAAATTATTTGGAAAGAAAAGTTTTCAAGTAGCATTGTATTATTCATCAAGAAGCTCTTTGTGCCAAGGACTTAAACTTGTCTTTCGTTGTTGACCCGTGGTGCGCTGTATGAACAAAATACGAGCTCGTGCTCTGAATCGACGAAGATTTCGTACGCTTTTCCTGAAGAAACGGAAGAAAATGGCGAGTTACTCCTTCAATTGTAGTGTGCGCTGGTTTTCCAAAGGAAGTTTCACTTGCGACATTTCGGAGTTTAAGGGAATGTGTTTTAGAATATCTGGAAGAAAACGATGAACTGCCCAGTGAATGCTCGCTCCTCAGGAGTGAAAATTGGCTGTGGGATTTAGCTTTTCTTACCGATATAATAGAACATTTAAGAAATTTAAATTTAAGATTACAGGGAAAAATTTGTAAATTTCCAACCCTAGTTGGTCATATATCTTCTTTTGTGAACAAACTTTTGCTTTTTTATCTGGATTTTGGAGAGAAAAAATTAACTAATTTCACATTCAGACATGCAGGAATTATCTGTCAAAGTTAGTATGTTCCGAACAATGATAGATTTAAAAATTTAATATCCATTTTGAAGGACTCTTTCAGTGCCAGGTTTGAGGATTTTAAAGTTGACAAAAAAAAAAAAAAAAAAACTGAAGTTTTCACTAATCTCTTTTCGATTTCTCTTCAAGACATTAATTGTTACCCACCTCAGGTGCAAATTGAAATTATTGACATACAGCACCATATTACTCTGAAAAGCAAATATAAGGAAATTATTTTAACCTCAAATGATCCGAATTACATTGAATTTTGGAAATTTGTGCCACCAAGCAATTTACCAAATTTACATGGTTTAGCGGTTAGATGTTGTTGTTAGTTGGTTGGTTGTGAAGAAATGTTTTATGTTATGTTGCTCAATCAAAAAATATAAATCGCTCAAAATTAATCAAAATATCGCTCTCAAAATTAGCTGATATGCACCTAAAACACCTCATTTTGTTAACATCTTCGCGAACTAATTCAAATATAGATGATTTAGTAAAAAAAACAAAAAACAAATTCAAAAGCCACATTAAGAAAGTACTGACTGCTTAGTAATAATTTAAAATAAAATGTTTCAAGTTGCTTTTTTTTTTGTACCTAAGCTAATTGATTGATCCTGTAAAAATTTATCAACAATAAAATATAAGTTTCTACTTTTTTTTTTACTATATAGAACTTGCACTTAAAATGTTTTTGGTGTAAATAACCATAATAAGCCTATAAGTAACACTTTCACTTTTGTATATTTTTTAGTTTGGTGGAAAAGTTGGAAGTGGCACGCGTAATTTTTTTTATCAGATTGTGGCACGCTTCCCAAAAGATTGGCCACCCTGGTGTATAGTAATAGGCCTATATTATATGTCTATACATTTACAGTTATATCTTTGGGGATATGAAGCAGCAAAGGCTATTATCCCAGGTCACCGGACGACGGCCATCACTAAATAATACAGTCTTGCCACTGTTGCCAGTTGACATAAAGTAAGAAATTCTCAGTTTTTTGGAGAATTCAACCGGAAATAACATTTGTGGAGACAAATATTATTCAATTAGCTACCAACTAATGGACGCTCAAACCAAGCGGGTTAATAAACAAACAAAAGTGTAATAAAATTGTAGAACATTATAATTTGAAAAATAATTAATTTTTAAGATGAGTTTCATAATTTTATATTTAGGCATTTGTGTAATTTACTATACTTTGTATTTAATGTAAACTTACTGTATTTATACTTATACTTGTAAATCTGGAAGCAATTTCTTTGTAACCTTCTTTAGTTTAACAGATTGGCAACAGTCCGTATTTTGACATCAGACTGGTTGCAACGTTTTGATGTTAGCGCAGCTAAGCTTAATGGAATAAAAAGCTTTTCTTCGAATTCTTTGCAGCAAATTTCTATACTTTAACGTTATAGAGCCAAACGTCCATAACACATTTCATCGTTAAATTGTTCGAATCCATGATCTTATTAGGAAAACGAAACGAGGCTTCGGGCCCAATTGGTCCATGCCTAAAGATGTCTCTGCACACACGGTAACGCCCCTTTAAGATTATATTATTGAAGTAAGTTACAAAAGGTACTTTACCAACTAGCAAATCCATCTTTTCTTTCTGGTATATGTTTAATGCACAAGTTGCGCTAGGTAAGATGTTGTTAGAGACAAGTTCTACAGACAAAGTAAAGAATATATACAATTATTAGAAATAAGGCTGTTTTCTTCATTCACTGGAGATCATAAAAAAAATTTATACCTGTGCAACTTACTCCGCAACTCATTTTTGTTCCTTTCTTGCAGTATTTGTCGTTTATCTGCAAAGAAATAGAAGATTTCTTTCATTATAGTTGAAAATAACGAGTACGCGTTTGTGTGCCGTGCCTTATTCTACCATGGAAGCTGAATTAGGTTTCTGACTACTTTTTTGGATTGGTGCAAATGCATAATATGACCTTATTCAATATGATAAGATTAAAAAAAATTCTTCACTTATACAGAAAAGAGATTTTATACTATATTAATAATTCCTTCATCCTAACGTTTTTAGGAGTTGCATGTTATTACGGCAAGTGTTCAGTTGAAACACACTAATGCATTTTTGTTTATTGTCTATAGCAGGGTGGGCAGACTTTTCCAGTGTAGGGCTACTTCTAATTTTTTAAAGGTGCTGCGGTCCACCCAGTGGCGTAGGTGTAGTGTGCTAAAAGAAAGTACACAATACAGTTGGACGTCCATTTTACGAACCTCTATATTCAGCAAACTTTTTCCTGGAACCAAGAACATTTTACGATTTTCTTCGTAAAAGTACTCCAAATAGCGAAGTGCATTTTCTATTCCACGAAATGGTCTCTTATGATACGATTTTTTCCTCCGCATCTTTTAAAATATCGTATTTACTCGAATCTGAGCCGCACTTTTTTCCCAATGTTAATACTACTGAAAATCGGGCGTGACTTGTAATGAAGGGGGGGGGATTGTTGGATGGGAATTTAGAGCAATTACAGCTTTATGCATGTATTTAAAAGTTTACAATACTGATAAAATAATTAATTGTTCTCTTCTTATTAGTTTTCCTTTTAATTTTATTTTAATTTCGTAACATTGGATAGCGATAAACCATTTTAAACTATTTTTCAATTTCACAAAACCTTGTTGAGAATTTGGGGTGAGGCTAAGAATAGATGGTGGCTTAGATTCTAATAAATACGATATTTCTGGACTTTTGTAAGATGAAATGAGCATTAGGTCTTAGTAAAGGCGGTCACCCTAAAATGTTTTGGCGGTCCACTGGTCGATCGCGATCGCCCACCCCGGGTCTATAGCAACATAAATTCGTGAGCATACATGAAGTAGGTTTGGAGCATGTTTAAACACAACTATTCGGTCTTAATTTAAGTTGAAAGAAAATAAAAAAAATCGCGCGTGTCTACGAATATTTTTAAAATTGTTGAATTAATCTTATTCGTCTGAAAGAAAGTGAAGACACTTTACTACCGTGAGTCAGTGAAATTTTAAAATTGGGTTATAATGTTAAATAAAAACAAATATTTTTTAAATGTTTTGTTCAAAATTAGTTTAGGGAGTGGAGTGCCAACTGGGTGTTGTCTCATCACTTGACCATGGTTCAAAATTATGAGGTCTGGAGCTAATAACCATAGTATTACTTCCAAGTGCGATGTTAATTAACAATCAATAAATCAGACAGCTGAGTTTGGGGTATGACCGTCATATTTTAATGTTATGGATTTGTTTTTTGGGTCTAGTTTGAAACTTTTAAACGAATAACTTTTGTAAATAAATCAAAACCCAATATTACTCTTTTTTAAAATCTGATTTTATTTATAATGGAAATTTTTATTCTGTTTCAAATTTTAAAATAAAGATTGCGAGGAAAACAAGAAATGTTCATAATTTATTTCATTTCGACGAAATTTTTAAAACAAATGGAATTGGGGCTTCTGCATTTAATTCTTGTGAAGTAAACCTTAACAAAGTAATAATGATTTTTTAGCGTTTGCATTTTCTGGGATATTTATTTATGAATTTTTCCAAAGAATTTAAAAAAGACTAGGGAATACAAATGGTTAAGGCAATGGACTCATGATCGGCAATGTTATAATAGCAGTATCATCTATATAAACCAGAAACAACTTCGGTCTGAAATGATCCTATTGGTCTAGTGGTTAAGTTACTCGGCTTCAGATCGAAGATCGCGGGTTCTGTCCTGCCGGATAACAGCGCCACTTCATTGGAGACCTTGGCTGAATTCAGAAAAGACAACCTTCTGATCTGTCGTAGCGCTATCTATCCGCAAAAAAGCAACAAAAAAACTCGCCATGGCGCAGCAAAACAAACTCGCCAGACTCCCTTGACGCAGCAAAGTCGTCGACTCACGTGACGCAACTCCTCCAATCACAGCAATAAGTGCTCTCGCAACACACTCAACCAAAAAAACTACCTTTCTTTCGCCTGTCTATCGACTCATTGGTGGGGGAATGTGTAGCGGTATTTTCTATATAAGCCAGTAATAGCCTCTGGACTGAAGGGATCATTTTGATCTAATGGTTAAGTTACTCGGCTTCAGATCCGAAGATCGCGGGTTCTGTTCTGCCGGACACTTCATTGGTGACCTTGGCTGAATTCAGAAAAGACAACCTTCTGATCTGTCGTAGAGCCATCTATCCGCAAAAAAGCAACAAAAAAACTCGCCAGACTCCCTTGACGCAGCAAAGTCGTCCGACTCACGTGACGCAACTCCTCCAATCACAGCAACAAGTGCTCTCGCAACACACTCGACCAAAAAAACTGTATCTTTCTTTCGCCTATCCATCGATTCATTGGTGGGGGAGTGTGTAGCGGTATCTTCTATATAAGCCAGTAATAGCCTCTGGACTGAAGGGATCATTTTGATCTAATGGTTAAGTTACTCGGCTTCAGATCCGAAGGTCGCGGACTTTGTCCTGCCCGATAAGAGCGCCACTGTTACAATCGACAGACTGAATTGACCGATTGATTGCTTGCTTAATAACGGCATATTTCGAAGCTTCACGAAAGTTATTGGCAACAGACCCCGCAATTTTGAACCATGGTCGAGAAAGGATGCTGATATCTGAGCCGGTATCCCACTGTCCAAACTTCAACACCGCGCTCAAATGAGGATTTCATACCTTAACAAAGTTAATGTACAACAGCTCTGCTACATGGCAGGTCCTTAGTGCCATCAGAACTCGAACTTACGACTCTTCTAAATGAACTCCGGTCACAACTTCGTGACTATGACACAGGTTGAGTTAGATGGACTGATGAGAGTTATATAAATCTGTAGGTTCTCATTTTGGAGGGTATGGGGAATGGGGTGCTATCTCAGATGTCAACCTCATCATCTGACTGTTGAAAAATTCAAGGTGCATTGGCTGTGGTTAGCAGAGCTTTGTACTCAGCAGCTAATTAACGGTTAATAATCAAGAAGATTTTAAAGACAATTTTGAAATTGCATTTATTGTCGCAAATAGAACTTGGCTATCTTGTTGGTGATGTTGAAAGAAGAAACGCACCAAACAGTTTTAAATTATAACAAACTGGTTTTTAAAATAAGCGTGATAATTATATGCTCTACATCAGGGGTCGGCAACACTTTAGCTGTGGAGTGTCAAACCAATCTACCAATATGATTCAGTGTGCCATACAGTAGGACATTTTTTAAACAATTGGATTCCCGCGATAATACATGCAGAATTAGAGGTCAAAAATATAGATTTACTGTGTGTTTCATTATATATTAATTTTGCATCATTTAAAGATATTTATTAACATAAAAATAAACTGCATAAAATATAACTATTTCTTCAATAAAAATTTTTTAAAATTAAATTGTACCAATATTATATATTTTTAAGCGTTTTTATTTAAATAAGAAATAGACAACGTAACTTATAAGTATTTCACTTCATTACAATTAAATAAAATATTTTAATGCGAACCTGTGCTTGCATTGCTCTTCCTCCATATCGCAAAATCAGGGGTATAATGTGTGACTTTCAATTTGACACGATTCTGAGTATTCAATTGTGAAACAATTTCTTTGCGGACTCGAAATATTTTTCATATGAGGAAAGATTTTTTACTTTGATATGTAGAACCAAAAGTGGAAAACAGAGTACATGCACAATTTTCTCTCTTCACACAATTAAATCTCTCCAGCAATGACATTCAATACTTTATAAAAGAGATGTAAATTTATCTTTAGAGTTATCTTTGAGATTTTTTCGTAATTCCGTAATGGTTCATAATTCTGAAGATGTTTGTCAAATAAAACCAATACAAGTTTATCAACTTCCATCCACTCAAAAATTGACAAATTTGTAGAGTAGTGCAGAGTACCAGTGAGAATTGTACCCCGTGCCACATATGGCACGCGTGCCATAGGTTGCCGACCCCTGCTCTTGGGATTTTCTACAAAACTTGAAATTTTCTTTTAATGTTTTAAATGAGTAACATAAGTGGAATCATATGGTCACATTTTATTTCACTTAAAATAGCAGATAATAAAATTTAGTATAGCTGTATTAAGTTATTAATAATATAAATAAGTACCTGAAAAATCCCAAAATAATCATTGCCGTTTTTGTCCGTTGGACCTAATGCTTGAGTGTTGAATCCACTTGCATATTTGGCTAAACAAGCCCCTTTATAAACACAAATAGAAAACAATTTTAGGTGAATAATTGAAAGTTGAAAAAAAACATAAATAACAATTTCAAATACATTTAAACGTAAAACAATAAATGGATACTTAATTTCTTAAAAAAATATATAAAGTTTGAAATTGGTATAAAAAAAAGTGGAGACATTTTAAAATAATGAAAATAATGAAATTAAATGTATTTTTTAAAAAAAAATTTCAATTTCAATTTTTTTTTTTTTATAAAATTGAAATGGGACAGTAAATGTTGCTTCATAAATGATTTAAAGGGGTTCATCCATGTGATGGGTTCAAAAAATAAAAAAAGAAATTTATTTCATACATTGTTTCCTAACATGTCTAGAATATGGTAATAAAGTCATTTTTTAAAATTCGAAGTCGTTATAAAGAAGCAGGTGTTAAGAGAGCAGCTGTTCGTAACGCTAAGTTAAGATTTTCATTGTTTTAATCGAACTTTTTAAACTTTAAACGCGTTATTCTCAAAACTGTGTTTTTCAAACTTTCCTCCGCCATATCTCAAGAACGGTTTGATCGAATAATTTCAAATTTATAGGGTAGACTCAGCACATATATACGCACCAAGTGGACTACGTTCATTCCGAAATTCAAAATATTTCTATTTTTTATAACAAAAACATAACAAAACCCCCATGAGATTCGAAACTTTTTCTTCAAAGGTCTACCAAAAATCCAATTTTTGATATTTTCAATTGAGTATAGTCCATTCTGTGCATTTAAGCTTATAGATTAAAACGACGTTAATTTTTTAAATTTCAGATAAGCCAAACAACCGGAATCATGAAGGAACCGAGCGTCCATTTTTTCAAGGCGGGTGCGTTCAGTGCGCTATAACTCATGTTCTATTGGATATTTTTGTGGCTAAACATTTATATACATACTCTCAAAATACATATAAATAAATGATAGAAAAGCTTGTTCTATATTTTTACTGGTCGTCAAAAAAAATTCTCTAAAAATGCTTAAAAACATGCCGTTACATGGGTGAACTCCCTTAAGAGAAATCTAAATGGCTTTAATGTAAAATTCAGCAAAATCAAATTCATAAATTTCGCAATATGTATAAATCCCTTCTTTATGGATATAAATTTATAAATGAGTACATATATATCACGTTGAAGATCATAATTACAATATTTTGCAAAAATTCGTGTCCCTTATTACGCAACAGTCGTAAAAAAGTTTCCAGCAATAACCAATTTACAGTACACTTGTTTTGAGTACAATTTTTTGTCCACTAAATGTTATGATGGAAATTTCAATCCTTATGAAAGAAGAGTAATTTTCATTGGGGAATTCCACATTATTTGCTTATATCTCTTACATAGTAAGACTATGTTTTGTAACATACATTTGGCACAAGCATTGAGTTTTTCCCAGTTTTCTTTTAAATTTAAAATGAAAAAAACACGACTTCATAAACATTGTATTTTAAAACTTTATGGTAACAATTTCCAAAAATAAATTTGTATATTTCATTTCGATTACAAACCTCCACTTATGGGTATCAGGACATGCTCGAAAGAGTAAAATGCCAAAAATAACTCTTTGTTTATGGGATATATATCTTTAAAAATTTCTGATAGAGCTCAGATTTTTTTTGTGTGACCTTAATAAAGATATTTTAATCATTCTGTAGAAATATAAAAATATTTTTTCAGTTAAAATTTTTTTTTTCTGTTTAAGGTAAGTTTTTTAATTTTCTGTTTAGTTTAAGTTTTTGAGATCTCATGATACATGCTTATGTTTAGGTACCATTTTCTAAAAAGTATCTCTTAAATATGTAAAACATTTTTTTCACATATATAAAGCAATGCACGAAATATAGTGAGCCTATTTTTTTCAGTAAAATATTAAGATAGTTTTTTTAAATAATTATAAAACTTTGTAATTTTGAAATTTTTTATTTTTTTCTCTTTTTAAATATATAAAACATTTTTTTAAAAAAAAAACTGTGTATAACTTAGACTAAAATAAAATAGGTTCACTATATGCACAGGTATCCTGTATAGGAGTATAAAAGATTTTGAACAATATTGTGCAATAGTTTTTTTTAAAAAATGTACTTCAAGGCAAAAGATTATGTTTTGGAGAAAAAGTGAAATAACTAAGCACTTGTAAAAATTTGTTTACGTTTTCCTCACAATTATTTTTTCATATTTTAAGGTTTTTTTTTTATCAACGAACATATAAGTGTTATACATTTTTAGATTCAGTAAAATATGCATTATTTTTTAATACTAAAATAGAAAAATTGATTTTTTGAATGTGTTTGATGTTCTGATTTCTTAATATTACGGAGGCTATATGTGAGAAGAGGAGAAATATTATACCTGCGATTATACAGAAACAATAACGATCACAAATTTGATATGCAAAGGCTAAGAAAGATAAAGTTATGAGGATTTCTCAAAAACAGAGGATATTGCAGTAGGGGATTCCGAAGTACCTTAAGCCAATCGTAACCCTCCAAAATTTAAGAAGTTATTCCTTGAATATACTGTATTTGTAAAAAGACGGAATATAAATTTATTGTTAGTGCAGTTTTTACGGATTTTGGGAAAATTTTAATGTGATACAAACTGGATACTGCTGAATGTTCAATTAAAAGAGTTTGATGCAAAGTAGGGGAAAAAATTTGTGTGTGTGCTTATGACATTACGATAGAAGTGAAAACTTCTGATTTATTCTCGGCAAGAGAATTCAATTGTTGGGATGAACTACGTTTTCTTTTACGACATTTTCGCATGCATGCGTTAAGTAGTTCTCTTTTTCGTGCCCATTCATCGGTGGATTTGTTAATTTTATCCATTTTCTGTAAAAGGCATTTTTTAAATAATTATGCATTCTTATATATTTATATATGAGTATATACGATTTAAATGTCAGTTAGTCTGATTATTTTATAATATTTTTCTGCAAATTACTTACGTAGATTATATTTATATAATATATATGTTTAAATGGTATTTACATGCTATCGCAACAATGCCAACTTTCAAGGTAACTCGCCAAGTTGGCAACCATGATTTCCCAAGCGTTCGTACGCTCTGAATTGGCAATCATGTGCTTCCTTCCATATGATTTCGGCAATACCGTTGCGATAATACGTAAGTGCCGTTTATATTATATGATTTCGTATACTATTGTAAGGATTAGGAAAACTTATGCCCTGAGAGCCGTTTACTTTTCTTAAAATTCTCTAAGCATACTAAAGGAGAGGGTTCGCACTTTTTCACAATTAATGCTTT
>BMAO01012491.1:0-95453 GCA_019973975.1 Trichonephila clavata
TTTCTTTTGGTGAAAAAATAAATAATATTTACTTATTTATAATGAATTAATAGCGGTTTTTTTTCGTTTGTTTTTCAATGATGTATAAATATTTCCTCTGATATCAAATAACAAATTTTTAAAACTTTTGACAGTGTAATAAATAATAAAGAGGCTAATTTCACTACGGTAATAATTTAGCCAATAAAATATGGCATATAGTCGCACCTAAAATAACTTTGTGCTTCGAAAAATTTTAAGTAATTAAATTGTACAGAATATATATACCCTGACTAAAGCCATTTTTCTTCACCCAGTATCAATCTCAGTAACTACGAATAGCGTAAAATGTATACATCACATCAACCACCGGACCAGCCAATAGCGGAAAAGACACCTGCTGTTGCCACCACGGAAGGTGGAAAAGCGGCAACGCGTGTTAATTGTCAATTTGAGCATGGTTCGCCCTCTTTTCCCACCAAGTAAAAGGGTTTTTGACATTTCTCCCTTAAACCCTTCAAGTTGGAGAAAGGGGCAAGGGAATCAGCAATTTTTAACGTCACCATAACTCACGACTCAATAGTTCTGTAAGAGAATTAAATAAGGCAAAATGAAATTTTCTTATTATGGCACAGTCTCAATTTGTAGAATCATGGAATCGCATTACAAATATTTCGCGTGGCTGATATAATATTCTGAGCTAGTGGTGGTGTGATGTTAAATCAATATTTCAATTAATCATTGTAAATACATGTTTGAAGTTTGGACAGGTGATTTATCACTGTGACATTAACGCTGCCTCTCAAAGAGTAAATTTTTACACAATTTTCTCACAATTAATATCCTCAATCCTTTTTAAATTCGATGTAATAAAATCAATCAAGTTATATGTATTCTAAACAGTAAATCAAATAATTGATTTTTGTTTGGCTTAAAATATTTATCCATTCGTTTCTCTATGTAACTTAAAACTTCAAACTTAACTTTTACTTAAATTGCATTATGTAATTTTAGAAAGAGTGGAACATATTTCTGAAAGTATATGCAATCGTTATTTAATTTATTTCCAGCATACAATTCGTTATTTAATTTATTTCAGCATACAATTCGTTATGTAGCATTTTTATTTCATACAAAGGTATCGAAGTATGATGTTTCTAATTAAGGTCCTGATTAATTATATGTTATATTTCGTGTTCTATGTCACTAAAAATACTTAAGGCCAATCGGTACTCCCTATACCGACAATGTTAAATTGAGCTTTTTTCTATGTACCTTTTTCTCAGAAACAGTTAAAATATAAAAACTTTAAATATTGTCTATATATTAATTATACTTTTATATTTATACTGAAACGAGATATTTCAAATTCATTGTTTAGTTTTTTTTCAAAAAACATGCAACATAAAATATCACTATGAAGTTTTTGAAAATTGTCATTTTTTTACGATAAATGGTCTCTAGCAAATATTTTGGGAAATAGAAAAAGCTCACTTCAGTAAATATAGTTACATATCAGTTGTATGTAGTAAAAATTGCACGTGCATACACACAGTATATTATGAGAAAAAGGTACACGCAGTTTTGAAAGCAATCATTTTGATAAAATTGCATTTTTAATGTAAAAAGTCACTTCATCACAAAAATAATGAATACCAACAGTATTTGTCCTATTTTATTAAAAATTAACATATATTTTCTTAATTTATTTTATGTAAATAAGAAACAAAAAAGTCTTAAATTGTCCAGAAAACACACACATGGCATTTTTCAGTTTTTGTTTAACGAGATGTTTTGTAGAATTTACATCAATTTTCTCAAATTCTGTATCAATCTTTGAAGAATTTTTAGCTTTGATGCATTACCAAAATGCATTTATCAAAGTTGACCATAAATTATCATAAATATAATGTGAAAATGTATCAATATGGTTTTGGTGGGCGTTTGGGAAAACAGGATTATACAACGTTTCGAAAGTTTTCATTAGGATTTTGATTATTCACATGCAAACTGCATTTCTAAAAGTATCAGAACTCAAAAGTTTCTCTAAACTGGTGAAATGATTTCTAAAACATTCAAAATAAAACTGTTTTTATGTTTTTAAACATGAAATGCATGTATTTTTATGTATGTAACAAGCTTCTCACAACGATTAAAAGCATTACACATCCCAATTATAATTAGGTACCTTTATTGAAAAACTCTTGAATACGAAAGCTTAAAAACTTGCCTGTACAATAAAAAACATTTATATTTATACTGAAGAGAGATTTTTCAAACATATTGTTTCGTTTTTTCAATTCAGACTTTTACGTAAAATCGCTATGAATTTTTAAAATTGTCATTTTTTGTCACGATATCTGATTTCCAGCCAAATATTTTGGGAAAATACCAAAAGGCTCACTTCAGCATATATAATTACATTTTAGTAACGCGAGGAAAAAATTTCATGTGTACATTCATACATTAGATTCTGAGAAAATGGTACTTGCAGTTTTAAGAACATTTGTGAGAAAACTTCATTTTTACTATAAAGTGTCACTTCATCACAAAAATAATGAATTGCAACATGTATTTGCCCCTTTTTATTAAATATTAGCATTTTTTCAATTTGTTATTTGCATCGAAATATAATAATAAAAATTGCAAAATTTATTTTAGAGGCTTGCATTGGGTTAAGCATACGTCAATAAGTTTAAGTTAAACAGATAAGAGGGCATTTTCAAAGTAATTTCTACAAAATTTTTAAAATTTCTTAAAATTTAGAAAAAAGTTATATTTTAAAACTGAGATGTAAAATTATTAATCTTTTTCAAATGTACAGTATTTACTTTTCATAAACTTTCTGAAAGTTAAATAAATGAAAAAAGAATTTACTTGCTTTTGAAATTGATTTAAACCCCTTTTAAAAATACTCAAATTGCTGTATATATATATGTGGTGTGTTTGCTTAAAATGTATAAAATAAGGTGTGTGTGTTTATTTCTTAAAGTGTATAAAAACATGAAATTATTTCCCTGTTATTTATTCTGGAGTATTTCTCTCTGTTTTGTGCAATTTTCTATGGATATAAGCAATCCACTCCCCCCCCCCTTCTGCCTTTAGTGTGCTGCGATAAAATTACCAAACCTTAACCGGGCCGCGGTGATAAAAGGGTTGGGGAGCACTGGCTTAAAGTGTATAAAATAAGGTATATTACGAGTAAAATAAAATAAATAAGTAAAATAGGGCAAAATCTGCTTATCTGGAGTGAAGTATGTTGCCGCTACACATTCTTAAGACCAAAACTTCAAAGGAAAAAATTATATTAGAATGTATTATTATTTATGAGTTTTGAGAAATCCTAATTTAGTTAAGATATATGAGTTTTTTTTAATTATATGTAAAAGGAGGTAAAAAAACAAAGCAATACAAGATACTGTTATCTTAATTCAATCAATTTTTTCAGGAAAATATATTATCTGATAGAACCTCTTTCAAAAATTACGAAGATCGGAACTTTTCTGTTTTGGAGATCGTTGCCAATAGTTAATTTTTTTTGCGAACTTAGACATCAAATAGAAAATAATGTAATAATCAATAACGTGTGTCACATAAATAAAGAGTAAGCTAAGCATTCTCTGAAGTTGTTTCCGCACAGGCTCCATCAGCACTCCAACAAGTTTTGTTGTATTCTTACGGTTCCCTGAAACGGAAGAGTACTCAAAGATCTATTTAAAATTTCTCTAATAAGTCCATCGAATATTTTCTGTTTTTGAGTATTGGAAGAATAAATATTTTCTCTCACAACTATAGATTCAAGCTGATAAGATTAATAATTTTGTTTTCCAACTAAATTAAATCTTCTGGTTATTTTTCTGTTGTTTCTCATTTTTTTTTAATCGAACGAGAGAACAATTTTTAGATTTTGAAACATATTTTGAGGATGGTATTTTGGCGGGTAGAATTTTAGTTTCACCTTTGGCAATGGGAAGGAATTTCTTCCAATCTGTAGTGACAGCACGTGTCTTTGTATTGAAATATATTTTGTATTGCATTTATTATAATAGTTACAATAGTAATGGTACTCTTTTATAATACAACGATACAAGTTTAATCTCATTCATTAAATTGGAAAATAAGTGGGAACTATTTTGATATCAGCATGCAACGAATTTTTCCGCCAAATAGTACTAAAATTTCTTCTAGGTACTTATGTACAATACCAGTGGTTCTTAACCTATCGTCGGTGGACCACTGGGTCCCCATTGCTTTCTTGGGGGTCTTCGAAGGCCTGTCCTTTAATGTTAGGGGGATTTCTTTTTTTACCATACTCAGAAATACCTCATAGACAAACTAAAAGATGTGCCCTCCTAACTAGACCACTAAATTGTCCCAATGAAAGAACAACTAGAATATGTATTTCGAACAAGAATTATAGATTATAATAGAATTATATAGAATTATATAGAATTATAGAATATAAGATTCGTTTTTTTATTATTTGCAGCTGAATAACCTACGTAATAAGACTGTATCAGTAGCAGATACAATCTTAGGATTATTGAGTAATTTTTAGATCACTCAGCCATGTATTGGGAGTCAGGAAGAGGTGTTTAAAATCTTGGGAGTTCGTCAGGATGATACATAAAAGAGGACCACGGCGTTCTTAAGTTACCATTGGCCATTATTTTAAAATCAAATGATGTCACCAAATACCGCGATATGGAGCCAATAGTAGAAAACTGTTCCACCCATCTACCAAAATAATAATAACGATGATAGCAATTTGCCGTTTCTTTCGGCCAAATTGGTTGACGTTATATACTCGTATAATGCGTAAGTACCACGTGTTTTCTGTTATTCTTCCAGTTTAACACAATCTCATTTATAATCCTGTATAGAATACATAATGGTTTTCATTTTTAAAAGGTCTTCGGGTAAACTTTAATAGACTCTTTCGTTAAAATAAAGTAAAGAAAGTGTACTATATATTTATCTTGCTCAATAATAACTTCACTAATTTGATATGGTACTTACGTATTATTGAAACCTATGCGACACATAGGAAATCGTGATTGCCAGCTTGGCGAGTTATTGATAGAGTAGGGGATTGTTGAGATAATACGTAAGTATCTTTGATATATGTACGCTACAGATTTTTTTGCCAAATTGTTTTAATACTTAGATAGCATGGGATGACAATTTTACACTACAATAATATTAACCTGACCACCAACGATCTATTTTGTGCAATTTCAAAGTCTCGCTAAAAACGAGTGGTGTATGATTATCAAATTAATTCTAATGATTTCATTCCTCCAGGTATACTGAAACTATTATGATATTAGATTTTTCTTGTGTACTTGAGTATTATCACAACAATGCCAACGTTCAAGGTAACTTTCCAAGTTGCCAACCCCGATTTCACATGTGTCGTGCTTGCTGAATTGGTGACCATGTGCTTCGTTTCATATAATGTCACCAATAGGTTGCGATATAATATGTGAATATCTTCTTGAATATCTTCACATATCGATATATATATATATATATATATATATATATATATATGTGATATATATGTGAATAACCTTAAAAATAATTTAGTGAATCACTTTAAAAATAGCCATAAAATTGCTCAAATCACCAATCTCTGCATCCCTTGCTACATTTTAATCGACATTTCAACATCATTTTTAAATTTCAAATAACATTTTATCCCAGTTTATGTTACATTAAACAAAAACGTATGTCCGATTACGTGAAACTAAAATAAGTTGTTGATTTTGTTCTTGGAGAAAAAAGAAGAGGCGAACACACACAAAATTTCGAGAAAAGTCATTCAAAGTATATGCTATGAAATATTTCCTCCTCAAATCCCGTCACTATTCTTTTCAGCTACACACTTCGTCTTAAGGAATAAAATGGAGCAAAAGTAAATCCTACAAGGTAAAGAAAACAAACACTTACCTTTCCAAAAGCCATAACATTATGCAAATACCAAAGCAAGCGTTATGGTGCGCGGTGAAAAATTGGCGCACGCTTCACATGAAAGTTCAAACGAGCGTGCTCAACGATATATCATCTTTACAAACTCGATTTGTGCGCCACACATATGTAAGCAGGTCTCGTTTTTCTTATATTTGATACTTGAATAAGTTGTGGGATATTTTCATAAAACGAGAATCTTTTGAATTTTTTTAACATTTTTTGGTGAAAAGTTTTCTCTCTCTGAAAACTTAATTCCAGCCCTTTTTTTTATGAAGAATAAGATAACGTAATGCCACAACACGTATGTGTGTACGCACGCACACTTGGTTAAGTGTACGATTTATTCGTACTAGTGGTTTGTTGATTTTTTTAGACAGTCACAAAACTACATATTTTTATTAAGAGAGATATAACTAGTTCTCTTCATGTTTTTCTACTATTCCTCTTGGAGAAATTTTCTCAATACAGTGTTTAATTTTTTTTATTGAGAACATTTAGAAACCTCATGCACCACACAATGTATCAGACGGGGGCTTACAACATACAAAGAAAATGCTACAACACAAACATCCATGCCTTCTTCAGGATTCGAACCCAGTCCCTAAGGCACCGCAGTCAACGTCGCTAACCAAAATACCAGATGGGCAGTACAGTGTTTGATTTGTGAATCCCTTTCTGTATGGGATCCTGATTTTTGTAAAGCAGAACTATTATTTAAAGTTAATTTAATTGAATTCCAAAAGGAAGAGAAGGTAGTATTTTGACATGTTGACGTTAGATTAAATTATAGTTTATAATTTAATTGTTAATGTATCAAGAAAAAGGATTAGAAACTTCGTGGTTCGAGTTAAAAAAAATCATGATAAGTATTCGCACTTATAAGTATCTTTTCTCCTAATATTTAGAGTAGGCTAAAACTGACTCGCTCTTCGTTAGCTTCAATAGAAGTTGATAAAAATTGAAAGTCTAAGAAATAAAAGTTGTCGTTTTTTATGTTGGTTCTTCATTCCACCAACCTTCATGCCAACACGAGTAGATGTTCGCTTCAGATAGAATAATTATTAATTTTCAGAATAAAATAAATGAAACAAATATTAAATTTTTTAATAGAAATTCAGATACACAGATTAATGTTGTATTTCTTAACAAAAACGAGGCTATCAAGAACGAGAAGAAGTTTCAGAATGCAATGCGGAAGGAATATTTTTAATGTATTACAATCACATAGAAAAATACTCCAACAAGTTAGGTTCTTATTTATTTGGGTCTTGTAGAAATTTTATTCAGTTTCATACATTCTTAATTCTTATCGGGCACTTATGTATATAATATTCAACGAAGTAAAACGTGAATAAGTAGACATTAAAGTCGTGACGTAATAAAGATTGCCCAACTGAAATGCGCATATGTGTAAGATGAAAGTCATTAATGAAAGTTGAGCCATAATTTGATGAGTCATTTGTTCTAATTAGGTGAAGTAACTTTCTGTTATTAAGAATTACTGCAATTTTCAGGATTTAAAAGTACTCTTAAAGTAGTTAATGTATACATCTTGCAAGCATCAATCTTCTTTGTTTCTTCAGTATATTATTTTGTGTTAAGAGCAGAAACTTAAGAATTTCCAAAGCGAAATGTATATTTCTGTAAATAGTTAGGTTTTGCTATCTAACTAGTCAGTATTGTAATACACTGGCCGTTGAAATAAATCTTATTAATCTTAACGTGGAAATAATTTTTTGTTGTACTTGATTTATTTTAATATTTCACTGTATCAATTAAAACTTATCAGTAATGTTTTGTATTATATAAGTTAAATATTGATGTTTTATTTATATACTGGCTGTTACCCGCCCGCTTCGCTGGGTATTTCATGATGTTTATAAATTTTTACTGCTTATATATATGTATAAATTATTGATATCTAAGTCCTGCATTAAGAATTCGATTGCATTGAAAAATATACTTAGACCTGTAACTGTCGCCTGTTGATAAAAAAAAAGGACATAACTCATCTAATTTGTATTTTCTAAAAATCTCTAAAATTGAAGTATAGAATGATGTTTGCTCTTTCGTAACCCAAAAACCAAGTGGATTCCCGCAAAACCAATTTTTGGTGGATCTCTACTCCGTAAATTGAACATGCAAGCCAAATTTCATGTCTAAATCTAACAGAAAAAAACAAAAGTTTTACTATCAATATCCCCGTAATCCCGTTGAGAGCCGTTTTCCAAAATAACCGCTCTTAGCGGATTTCAATTCAACAAAAGAAAAATGCAAACCAAATTTCAATATTATAGTCCTTATAGATCGAAAAAAGGAATTTTTTTGTGTCAATACGTCCCAGTAACCCCCTGCACCCCTCCGCAGAACTTGATTTACTTAAAATACATTCTTAGGGGATCCCTATTCAACAAAATAAAAATGCTTAACAAATTTCAAGTATATGGGTCAAACAATTAAAAACAGGAATTTTTTTCTATAACTCCTCTTGACCCATCGCAACCATCCTTGGGGTCAATTTTCGTTTTACTCTTTGTTAGAGGAACTCTATTCCATGAAAGAAACATGACTACCAATTTTCAAGCAGGATGATCAAATAGTTTAAAAATGGAAATATTTATCGATTACGCTTCTTAATCTCCCGAAATTAAACTTGGTAGTTGATATTCGCAAAACCCATTTTATAGCGGTTCTCTATGAAAGTAATCTGCTTATCAAATTTCAAGACTGTACGTCTAATAAGTTAAAAATGGGGATAATTATCTATAACGCCACTTGAGCCCCTGCAACGCCACTTCGGGGTCTGTTTTCACAAAACCCATTTTGTAGGGGAATTGCACTCTATGAAAGGAATTTGCTTAGCAAAATTTGTGCGTCCAATAAATTAAAAATACAAAACATATTATCAATAATGCCCCTTGAACCCCCGCAACGCCACCTAGGGGTCTATTTTCACAAAACACATTTTGTAGTGTATCTCTATCCTATGAGAGGAATCTGCTCACCAAATTTCAAGACTGTGCGTCTAATAGTTTAAAAATAAAAATAACTATTTATATCTGCCTTAACACCCCTTTAGGGTCAATTTTCCCCAAACCCGTTTTGTAACGGATATGTACACCATGAAAGAAACATTCCTACCAATTTTCAAGCAGGTAGGTCAAGTAGTTTAAAAACGAAAATATTTATCAATTACGCCCCTTAATCCCCCGCAACGCCACTTAGAGGTCTGTTTTCACAAAACCTTCTTATAGCTGATCTGTACTCTATGAAAGAAACCTACTTATCAAATATAAAGACTGTGTGTCTAATAGTTTAAAAATGGAAATAATTATCTATAACGCCCCTTAAGTCCCCGCAACGCCACTTGGAGCAATTTTCACGAAACCCATTTTTAGCGTATCTCTACCCTATGAGAGGAATCTGTTTACTAAGTTTCAAGACTGTACGTCTAATAACTTAAAAATAGGAATTTATAACGTTCCTTAAACTCCCCGCCCCCGCAACACCCCTTGGGGGTCAATTTTCCCAAAACCCATTTTGTAGCGGATATTTACTCCAGGAAAGAAACTTACCTACCAATTTTCAAGCAGGTAGGTGAAGTAGTTTAAAAACGGATATATTTATCTATTACGCCCCTTAATCCCCCGCAACGCCACTTAGAAGTCTGTTTTCACAAAACCCGTTTTGTAACTGATCATTATTCTACGAAAGGAATCTATATATATCAAATTTAAAGACAGTGCGTCAAATAGTTTAAAAATGGAAATAATTATCTATTACGCCCCCTAAGCCCCTGCAACGCCACTTGGGGGTCGATTTTCAGCAAACTCATTTTGTAGCGGATCTCTACTCTCTGAAAGGAATCCGCTTACCCAATTTCAAGATTGTACATCAAGTAGTTTAAACATGGAAACAATTATTATTAAAGCCCTTAACCCCCCCGTAACGCCCTTGCGTTTCAAATTTCGGAAAATCCGTTCTTAGCTGATGTCTACTCTATCAAAGGAACATGTCTACTAAATTTCAAGTCTGTAGGTTGAATTGTTCCAGAGATTTCGTGATTAGTCAGTCAGTCAGTCAGTCAGTCAGTCAGTCAGTGAGTCGCTTTTCTCCTTTATATATATAGATAATTACATAAACAATGTTTACTGGAAAGATTTCTTTAAAGAACTTAATTTTTTCATGTAAGTTAAAAGAAAATTAAGATATATTTCTTTTAAATAGTTAAATGTAAGAAATTACAAGAATATTTTGAGGGAAATTTCTTTGAATATCTTCGGTTTCAGTTTTTCATATCTTTTTATTATACTTGTTGAAAATTGAATTCATATTCCTGGGCTACGAAAACCCATAATCATGGGCACGAACTTCATTATGAATGTTCAAGATAAGTCACAAATGTTGAGTTTTTGCTGGTCCTCTAGGTGTAGAGGAAAAATTGTTCTGAATGATTGTAAACGCCTATGAAGACGTTACTAGAAATATATTTACTACGAATAATTCTACCATAACTAGAAGTAGTTTGCGAAATATTTTATGAAACATATCTAATATACGTATCATTTTAAGTTTAATTGTGAGTGTTAAAATCATTGTCTGAATATAATTTTTTAAATGAAGGTCGTCTTTATTTCTGATTAAAAATTTTGTTGGAATATAATTATAAAAGGACAGTAGGTAGTAATGAAGTAAAGAATGAATTTTTTTTCTCTTTTTTCGTCGTTATTAGCTTTATGAATTAAGTGTGGATTGATTATCGCGAAAGGAACCAAAGCATTGAATATTCCTTCACAACCAAATTTCATTCATATTAACAAAAAACTCAATCATTCTTTCGGGCGGTTATATTTTAAATAGATTTGTAGGAGAAGCAGGTATGAACTGAAGTGTAGGTTTTGTTTTACCAATGGTCAAAACTACGAGACCCGTTACCAATAACGTTCTTGTAGAATTTAATCAAAATTAACTAAAATAAATAGTTTATATTTGTAAAATATATACCATTTAAATGTAATGATAGCATGAAATAATAGTTTTAAGTCATAATCAAATAAAGATGAAGTGAAGTACACGACTTAGTATTTCAGTTCCTTAACATCCACGCTGAGTCAAGTCAGGCCTTTCAATATCAAGCTTAAAAAGTAGTTGCCTATATCATTCCAAATGGCAGCGTTTGATGGAAAAAAGTATCGAAAGAGTTTTTTTTATCAATGTTTAAGCCATTGTTCTCTAATGGGGCTCTCGAGATCTCTAAGGATAAATTTTCAAAAAAGAAAGGAAGAAGCAAGGCATAGTATTAATTTCTGAAAAGAAACTAGAATTCTTTTTCACTGGTTTACGCTGCTTGAGATCTGCATCTATTTTCAAAAAAATATTTCAAACTTTGAAATATCAGTATGACTATTTGAAAACAACTAGAAAATGCCTGTTTACATCAAGTACTTTCAGTATTAGTATGATGTCTGATTGAAATACTATGAAAGAAGTAGAAATGAACTCATTGTAAGATATATATTCTTAAGAACTCCGTACCTCTTTAGAAAGCGTCATCGGTAATGAGAAAAAAAAATGCAGCTCTAAGTTCATCTCCACTGATGTATACCTTCATTTTATGAACTATGCATCAATGCCCTTAATTGCAATCCGACTTCGTCAGTGTCACTTCGAACAACACAAATGTTTTGTCTCCAGAGATTTGCGAGATACTAAAACCCTAAATAAATCACACAGGACGAAACAGCCATACTTTCTTGCGCCATGAGAGAAACGAAGCCAGAAAGAGAGAGAGAGAGAGAGAGAGAGAGAACAAAAAAGAAAAGAAAATATCTGACAGAGAAAAGAAGACCACCAACAAGCAAAGCAAAATATCGACGAAAATAATATTCTCTGATCGTCTGCTTTTTGTTTCTTTCCTTTTTTTTCTCTCTCCTTTTTCGTCCCGTGCTTCCGAGTATCGATCTTTCCAGGGACATCGCCGATGATAAAGTGAAGTGAAGTGTGAGGGTGATCTTTTATCTTCAGAAATACCTACACATTTGATGCTCTAGGTTCTACCGAGGGGAGTAACATTAGACGAAGAATAGGAAGAGGGCTATTTAGAGGGGGCCCGGGGCAATTTCGTGACCCGGAGTGGATGGTAAGGCGATCTGTACGTCAAAGCTTCTCCAAGAATTTATAATCCATGAATAGTTCCATAGGACATATATGCCGATTAAATCATCTTATAGAAAATTAACTCAGAAGTACTTATAGAAAAAAAAGAAAAAAGAACTTTTATCGATCAAATTACTATAAATAAAATTCAAACATTTAAAAAAAATAAATTCTATGTAAGTATATTTATATTTTCATATTGAGCAAAAAGAGAAACAAAAATTTAATTGTTTAAAACAAAGTTATTATTTTAAACAACAACATTGAACACAAAAACAAATCGATTCAATCTTTTTTGTATTAGTCTAGAATAGCATTTCTTGGTCAATGTTTCTTAAAGTATAACTATTAAAATTTTAAATGAGACCATTTATTAAATTTGGCTAATTAACCTGTAATAAAATGTAATAATGGCCTGTAATAAAATTGTAGCATTCTTACCACATAGTACAATTTTTTTTAAAAAAAATAAATACAGAATATATATTTATAATAGGAAGTCATAAGATTATTCGAAAAGGTTTTCGACGATCAATTTTAAAAATATTTGAAAACATTAAAAAAAAAGCCAATTCATTTAAAATGATCAAATAATAAAGATACAAAAGCTTAAAAGTGATCAACATAAAAAAAAGTGAAAGCATAAAACTTCAGGAGGAAAATGTTTTTAAAAATGTTAAGAATGAAATAAGAAAAAGACAGGAAAGCATGAGTATGATGCATTCCAATTCAATAAATAAATGAACGAAGCGAGTAAATGCAATTATAACTATACAAAAAGTAGTATAAACAATTAAAAATAATTGAATAAATAAAACAGAAAAACAAATATAAAATCTAAAAGGAATTCTTGAAAAAAAATGAAAGCGAAACATGAAACACGAAAACAAAAACAATTATAAGTAAATAAATATAAACTCTCCGTATGTACACTTTTTTACTTTTTTGTTACAATATTTTCACAGTGTATATTCACAGTTTCTTAGTAATTATATTCTTATACTAGAAGAGATGCTTGTTAGAATTACTCATAGCTTAAATGAAAGAAAATCAGATGTTTGACACAAAGATTCTCCAGTGAATAAGTACACATAAGTAACATTAATAAATATTATTTCATTATGTAACTTTTATACTGTTAGCAAATTTTAAAATGTTTTAGCACACCAATGCAACAGACTGTTGCAGATAATGAATGTTGAAACTACTTTTAAGCATATATTACTTTACTTTCTCTTTTAAAAAATAAAACCTTTATAAAAAGGAATTTGTGTAAAATTTTCAAAAGAGTACGAAAAAGATGAAATTAATGAAAATTTTAAAATTTAAGTAACTTTTATCTTAGGAATTTTACAGATAACCCTTAAAAATATTATGTGTGTGTAGTAACAGAGGTTTTACATTTATTTTAAAACAAAATGCTTAAGAAATAGGAAGTCATACAAGAAAGAAAATATATAGAAGAAATGTATTTATTTTAATTATATTACATTAGTACAGATATGAATAAAGATTTATGAGTTATCCATTTCAGTGGTAATGCGTATCTGTCAATTATTTAATTCTCAGAACTTAATTGACATTACATACTGTATACTAATATTCAAACAGTGCGCGCGCGTATCAGAGTTTTTGTTATAATAATTTTTGACTATGGTAACATTCTATTATGCACTTAGTATATATTTAATTTATTATACAGTTAAATTGCTCAATTTTATAAAAATACTTTCGAAGTAATCATAATGGTAATAATTTATGATGTAGATGAAACGTAACTTTGTTCTTTGTTCAACATACTTTTAAAAAAAATCTAGTTAACGAAGTCTGAATATTTTCCCTTCCACAATAGCCTTCATACAATAACTAATACAATTCTTTGCCTTCGTTATTAGAGAACACAGAGCACTTCTGAAATATTATATGCCAGAAACATAGAGTGAAAGGGCTTTAGATACTCTCGAGCCAGAAATTGAATTTTAAGCCGAACAAATACATAGAAGGACGTCTGCTAAAGGAATTAGAACCGGAGTCGGAACAATGCTCATCCGAAACTTGTGCTCTTTGTCTTCAGAACACGTTGCTTATCGACGCCGGAAGCTCTCTGGATTGTGTCCTTCTGTCGGCGATAACAGGCATTCGAAAGGGTCATTGCGACAAATAACAGAGAGCATGTTGGTTAAATTAAGAACAATACCAGCTCCCAACCTTTGGAGAAGTCAATTTAAAAGGAATGCTTTTAAGCTCGATTAAAGTCCTAGTTCGGATGTAATTGTGTTCAATATACGAGTTTGCAGAGATATTCGGTGTCTAGTATTTGCTTATTTTGGGCTATGGATGTAATGGGTTATATTCTATCCATGATATATTGGTAGTTATGAACTTAAAATTTTGTCTCCGTATAAAAATGTAGACAGAGTTTTGGAATAACTAAATAAAATACGGCATCATGTATGTAAAACATAACGGAATACTATTTTTAAAAATATTGCCTAATTATTACTCACAGTTAATGCATCTTTTCTTAAAATACAAATTTCCTTAGTTTTATTGTATTTCAACAAAATTGTTTCAAAAATTCGTTACATAAAAAGGTATAATAAAAAATCTTAAAAAGATATTATAAGGAATGATAATAAAAAAAGAAATCCTTATCATTGTGCAAGGGTATCAAATATAAGATCATTCAATCCAGAAAAAGTTTTCAGGATTTTGGAAAAAGCAAAATGTTTAACTAAATATTTCTGATTCTAGATGTGTATAATAATTAGTTGTTTTGTTTTCTTAAGTACAAATGGAGCATTTTTGTAGGATGTTTGCTTTGCGTTTTTTAAAACATAGTTTGTAACAAAAATTACTTTCATTTGCTTTCATTTCTACTACTTAAAAAAGGCAAAATTTGCAAAGAACTAAGGCGCCTGGGTAAATTTTCTTCCACGTCATGAAAATTTTAAACACTAATATTGGGCAGTAATAATTAAATTTATTCTCCAGTGATATCACTTTATTCTCAATTCAGTACTAAAAGCGAACAACGTGAGCTTAAAAAACTCTGAAGTATTTTATAATGCAAATTTTTACCACCCAGTCAGTTATTCGCCGCTGATGGATTTTCGCCACATTGCAGAACATACTACCTTCTTTCTTCCCAGTTGCTATCTCCCACAAAAATAGGCATAACTTGATACTAACTTTTACGTACCAACTTTAACTTTGCTCTTTTTCTTTTGGTAACAGTGTTTTCGATAGGGCAGGCTACAGTTACACTTTATAAGCACCGTCCTTCGTGGGTAAATGAGCACATATAATGGCGCATTTTCAGCCAGATCTTCTAGAAGCTCGGCATTTCTTTCCTTCTCCTCTTTATGGTAAAGTGTTGACACAAGCCGGCAGCATTTATGAGTTTTCTTGCATATGTGCTTTTTTTCACTTTGCTCGGTAATGCCTTTTTTCTAGGGCTCTCGGAAAATTTTTTTACGCCATTTCTTTCAGCCTCTTCGAAATACTTCTACTTCCGATACTGTTGAGGTAAAGGATCGATGGAATGAAATTTTCGCTTAGCCGCCTCACTCAAAAAAAAAAAATAAGAAAGAATGAAAAATATAGAGAGGAAAATATTTAGCTGATGAATTTAAGACAACTTCGGAATTCCCACTGAGTTTTGAACGTTTTTAGTTGATGCAATTACAGTTTAGTAGTTCTTGAAAAATGTTTTTAAAGAAATTATTCAAGAGGGCGTAGCATATGAAAAAGTCTAAATTAATCTCAAAACATAAAATTTTTAAAGAGAGTATCAATAACGTTTTTTTTAGTAATTAATTTATTTGGCTGCTTACATTTTTGGTCAAAATATTTCAAATGCAAAAATATTGTTAAAATTACGGAGTTGTTTTCGTTTGAACTTTCTAAATAACACCCAGTTTGAATTGTATTAGTATGATACTTTTCTGAGATTTCTGAATTTTCCTTTGTATAAACAAGCACGTAACAATACACATTTCTTTTAAAGGATTTGAACTATAGAGGTTCTCATTCGAAACACAATCTATTTCCGTCAGTAAAGAATAACATAAAATGAAATAGTTATAATTAGTTATTTATATTAGTTTATTGAATTTATACTTCAGGACTAAAATATTTTAGAGATTTTCAAAATAAAATAATTAATAGTTCCTAAATAATATAAACTTATAAAATGAATACAATCAAACAATCATACTTATGTTATAGTAATTAAAAATGTAGCATATAGTTATATTTAACACTCGTGCGAGAAAGAGCGAAATCATATTCAATGAAATAATTACCTTAAAATCCGGGGTCTATCGCGTACCTATATTTTCAAGCTATAATTTTCAATTTTTAGGTATATTCACAGTATGAAGCACACCCCCTTTTCTACAAAAAATACTGAAAGATACATACGCAATGTTCTTATGTTTTGAAGTCAATTATTCCAAGTACTACTCCAAGCTTTAGAAAAAATAGTATACTTCTAGAACTACAGCCTTTTAAATTCATATATAAGGAATGTCATTACTTTTGAATGAATTTTATTTTGATATATGTAAAAGTCTAATTTTTTTTTCTATTCTCATCTTTTTTTTTATATTTAAAGCTCTTATTTTTAGATCTGGCGTACAACGCGCACTCGTTTATTTCGATCTTATTTTTTGTGTTAAAATACCGGATTTTACGGTAATTGCTTCTTGAGAAACTGATTCTGAAATTTACAGATGTTTATCGTGACTAGTTTCTTTTATGTTAAAGAATATTTATGTTAAAGAAATAGGAATTATAGTTACAATTAATCATTAAAATTATATCATTAAAATTTTATTATTATAAAAATTCATGAATTTCAAGCCGGATGCCAGCCATCTACATTAATAAAAAGTAGATACTAGTCCACACACAATTGCCACTTTAAAATAAATAAATATTTTAATTCCTTACCTTTTTTTTCACGGAATAATGATGAAAATACTATTATGTGTTTTATACATAGAGAGCTGTTTGTATATCTACCCTCTCTCTAATCTATGGGTATGTTATGTTAATTTTTCGAGAATTTAAAATTTAGAATAGAACAACAAAATGTTTATTTTTCTACTCAAGAAACCTTAGAGAATAAAAATTAATGTGTGTGGATTAAAAAAATTTGTAATTGGAAACAATAATTGGAGCTACAACTTGAGAAAATCAAATTTAAGAAAGTTTGCATACAAAAAAAATGAAGACATATTGAAAACTTTAAATAAAGAAAGCAGAGAAGGAAATAAAACTATTTGAAGTTAGTATTTTTGAGATATTTGTATTGTATTAATAAATTCTTTGAT
Source organism: Trichonephila clavata (assembly GCA_019973975.1). Taxonomy (NCBI): domain Eukaryota; kingdom Metazoa; phylum Arthropoda; class Arachnida; order Araneae; family Nephilidae; genus Trichonephila; species Trichonephila clavata. The sequence goes on from BMAO01012491.1 coordinate 17,448, forward strand.
AATCTGTTTTATAAAAATTTCTTGTCTTCAGTTTTTGTTTCATATTTGCTTTACAGTCACATAAAAATATTTCGTATTTAAACTGTTAAGCCATTTTGAATGCGCTGAATATGAAATTTAATAAAGGAATTGTGAATCGAATTTTTAAGCAAATAATTGGAATTTTCTGTTTTGTAAAGGAGTATACTAACAATGGAAGCAAAAGTAAAAGTTTAAGCTGGATTAATTAAAAATAAAATTGCACAATAAAGACAACTATAACAAGAATACGATAAAAGAAAAAAAATATTTGATTATTTGAACTTAGAATGAAAAACGAAGCTTTTATATTTTTCAAGAACACACACACACACACACACACACACACACACACACACACACACACACACACACACACACACACACACACACACACACACACACACACACACACACACACACACACACACACACCACACACACACACACACACACACACACACACACACACACACACACACACACACACACACACACACACACCACACACACACACACACACACACACACACACACACACACACACACACACACACGCGCGCGAAGATTGTTCAGAAAAAAAGATTACAAGCCGCTACATTTGAAAACTACATATTGTGGAGAAATTCTTTTTCCCCTAAAGAGGAGACAGATGGTGCTGCTTGTCATACAGCTGTTTGGCGGTGTTAGGCAGTGAAAGTTCCTTGACGCTTCAGGACGACTGAAATGGCAAGACTCTTAGGAAATTGGTCTCGTTTGGAAGTGTAAGAAGTGATTCAATTTTTATGGGTAAAGAATGTGTCCACATCAGCAATGAGCAGACAACAGGTAGCGAAATTGTGTCACCTCTTCAATCAGGTAGACAGGAAGTCAAAAACAACTATATGACAGGGAGTTGCCGGTCAAGTTCTTTAACGACAGAAATCAACACGTCACGAATTGAAGAAATGTTTCAAAATGATCGACGGGTAACTCTGCGTGAAATCTCGTCATATGGTAGCGTGCTACATATCGTTTCTGATTTGCTGCGATATTCCAAGACAGTTCTGTGAAAACATCCGTCGAGACCTGGCTGAATGGACTAGGACTTGATTTCTCCCAGAAGACAGGTTAAACAAATTGGTCCTGCATTCTGATAAATGCCTTAAATAGGTCATCATATCGCACGGTTTTTCACAGAAAAGACTAGGGTCTCGTCCTCCCTCAAAATAAAATTTTTACTTCCTCCCCCCTTTTTTTCAAGGGGGACATCTTGATTTGATCTTTATTCCGTTATAGTTTTTCTTTTTCACCAATTCTACTGGGTATAAGCGCCCGCGAACATCTAATTTCACTTTCAGTCAGCCTTAAATAGACTTAGTGATTATGTCGAAATGTAATAGGAACGTATACCTCTAAATTCCCTTTTGTATTTCCTGTCTAGTAATAAATATTTTTTATTCGACTTGTAACCATTTTTTGGATCACGCCTCGTATATATATATATATATATATATATATATATAATTAAAACTTATTTATTTTCGCTAATTAAAAAAGAGGAAAAATATTCTTCCTTATAATTTATAATATTCTTATAATATTCAAAAACCAATAAACGATTAATAGAAAGTTAATGCGCAATTTTCTTGGAATTATTATTGGAATTATTTAATTCATTTACATTCATTTAATTCATTTCAAGTGTGCGGTTTTAAATTGCAGAATATATTTCTTAATATTATGCTCTGTTCTGATGCAATAAGATTTACTAAAATTAGGAATTTAATCAGAAAAATAATCTACATGCTCATTAGTGGTGGTAAACTTCCTGCAGGAATCCAGATTTCCACACACAGAAAAAAAAGAAATTACGAAAGTATTTTTCTTAACAACAGATATTATTCGAAAAGCAGGTGCAGTTACAATGCGGGAGAACTAGATAAGCAATTAATCAGTTTGAAAAGATATGTTACTTCCTCATAAGTAAATTTACGTATGTGGGTATAAAGCATTGAACGAGAAGTTCAAACAAATCTCTTGTCACAGAATCTTCAAGAAATGAAGTACCTGACTGCACTATGCGTTTTAGGCCTGGCCGTTGGTTTATCAGTAAGTTAATGTAAAAAATAATTGTTTTTTTATTCAATTTGAAATCATAATTTAAAAATTTTCAAATAATTACTGAGCACAAAAGCTAAAGAAATGAAATAAAATAAAAAATGCAACTGTTTAATAAATAAAAATTTAGAATAATATTATTATCGAATTATTGGGATTAGACCTCTAAGTCAGACTCTGTCCCTTACTTCGGAAATTCATCAGTTTTTACCAGTTTAGTGATTTTTGGCAATTGAATTTACTGAATGAACTACTTGGATACCATCAAAGAGCTCATTTAGAAGTCACTGTCTGGAATAGTAATTTAAGTAACAAACATCTAGATATGGTTCAATTTAGCTCTTTTTAGCTTTGCTTAATTCTCAATTTAATAAAATATGCACCATAAATACAAAAAATGTATTTATACATCAATCAAAGGAAATTAATAATAGTTAAGAATTCTTTTAAAATGTCGAAAGAATAATTACAAAGATTATCTCTTTAAATATCATTAGCGTAGAGGAATTAGTGCTTGCAATTGGCTAATATAATAAAAAATAATTGCAAGGGAAGTTTGACATTGAAATATTGAACATACTAAAGAAGAATTATAATATTAAATATATTATACAATCCCGTTCTCTTTTTTAAAGATTGTTAGCAAAAGTAAATAGTTAGCTGACCATCCACTTCGATTCTTTATCCTATGTATGTGTGCATCATCGTAATATTTATTTTTTCAGAGTACCTTTCAAACTGGACCACAGTTCTATACTAATGTGTGTGTGTGTGTTCTATTTAATATCAATATCAAACTATTTAAATAATTTTTTGACAGTTGATGGCTTCTTTTATTTCAATCATCAACTTAATATGAAATTATCAATTCAATCTAAAGTAGTTTTCATATTTATTCACATTAGGAATATTTTTATTATAATCAGATATTAAAATTATATCAATTATTAGCAGTGTTGTCTTTCGTATTTAGAAAGTTTGAAAATAATTTTTCTTAACTTTTCCTTTATCTGAGAGCAATTGACAGAATAAATATTTACGTAATATCTATATATTTACGTAATTCTTAATATTTATACTTAAATATAGTTTCAAAAGATTTTAAAAATTTAATAATTTAATTAATTACGATAAGTAATTGCATGGGACTTGTGGATGTAAGTAATTTTACATTAAAAAAATTATATTGCTTAGTTTCGATTCTCAGTATATACGCATATGTAGGAAGTTAAATATTTATTTTTGTGTAAATAACTGATCAAGTGTATTTATATAAATAAATTTGATACTTATACATATATTGTTAACGCAATTATATAATTTAGAAGTCAAGTTAGATTAACGACTAGAAAGGAAACTGATTTGTACGCAAATACTTTATTTTTAATGAATACTCTTGTATAAAAATAATATGATTTGAAATTATCGTAAGACTACATCGTGTATATATATGTGTGTGTGTGTGTGTCTGTGTGTATATATATATGATTGAAATTTATTTCCCTCCTGAATCCATTGCATCCTGAAATTACATTAATAAATGATTGAAAAACCATTCTGTACTCATATTGTTTTTAAACGACCCTTTGAAGGCTGTTAATGAATTAGATGGAGTACTAGTTCTATTTGTAATAAATTATCTAAGCAATTTATAGGTTTCCTTTTGCACTTTTCTTTGTTCTGACAGTACCAATCATACATAAAATTGCATATACTTAAGAATATCTAAAAGTTTTAAAAATTACTTACTTTGGAAGCTAAGTGATTATTACTTTTTAGTCGGGTATCGAACAATATGCGCAAAAAATGTGCCGTACAGAAGACGATTGCGACTGGGATCAATGCTGCTTAGAAGCACAAACTAGACTACCAGGATTTAGTGGAATATGTAGTAATCCTACACAAAAAGGTATTTTACTTAGATTATTTTGATTTAAATATTTTCAAGTGTTTATCCTATATTATTTTTAGTCATGCGTAATGTTTTTGAAAAGCCTTCACTATTTTCTGTCTCATTTAATTTACACAAGATTTGATATGTAATACATTATTTTAAAGATTTTTTAAAAAAAATCTGCACTACTAAAATTAAAAGAATATTAAGTGTCTTAAAATGGAAAATATTTTTTACGATATACGATAAGTACATTTTAAATCTATTATTTATCTTTACAGGGGAAATTTGCAATCCAGATCCCAGGGATAAAACAGAAGATGGACGTTACAGAAAAGCATGTCCTTGTGACGAAGGATTAAGCTGTCAGTTAAAAGAGGAAGAATTTAGGGTAAATTATTGAGCTTTATTGGAAGGAAATTGGAAGAAAGGAAGGGTGAAGGGTGAGGGGGGTTGTGTGCACCTCGATATTCCCTTAAGAGGTTTTACAGTTCAATTTGAAGCAAATTGATGCATCTATTAGCGATATGACATTACATGACATATCGTCTACAACTAAATGTGACAAAATATTCTTCTCGTAGTTTTTCAGAGTTCATTATATGCATATGTATGTATTTTCATCATAGTTTTGTTTATCGTACTGTTATATTTATCCATTTATTTTCTTTTTAAAACCGAATTATGACTCCTTTTCGATTAAATCATCACAAAAAATATTTTCCTAATAGTTGCATTATAGTTCTGGCAACACGGTTTGTGTTTACGCTCCTGTTTTTATTCATTGGACTTAGCTCAATTTAAACTTAATCTAATCTTATCAGTAAATTCTAAGTTAAAATTTGGTTTGATCTATTTGTTTTATATAGTTGAAAGTCAATGTTATCATATAACTTCTTTTTTAGTTTACGCTTTTGAGCTGTTGATTTTAGTTTGATCAAAAAGCTAGTCTTATTTTCTCTGTTTCATATGGTTTTCAGTTCAGAGCTGTTTCGGATATCAATTGATGTTAATGATGTAATTTCTTTCTAATTTAGTTTATTTTTAAACAAAATTGGCTCCATTTACTTGTTTTAAATGATTTACAACTTAAATTAATGTTAGTTTAATAATTTGTGTTACAATTTAGGTTTATTTGATGTATTTATTTGGTTTATTATGTTTGTTTGATGTATTCAAATCGCGCATTTTTAGTCCACTGCTTTATTTGACATCAACTTAGCGAATAGAAATCCAATTTAAAAAGTAATCCAGAGTTATATTGCCGGTTTTTCACTACATCGCTAAAAGTGTAGAAATTGTTTATGGCTGTTTAATCATAGTTAGGTCTATTTTATCTGTTTTAAATATCTTTTACACTTCAGTTAATGCAGTATTTTTTCAGCTTCATATTTATTGAACAGTGTTAAGTCCTTGCGCTGAGAGGGAAAAGGGAAATTTTCATGGGAATAAAGTTATACTCTTGGTAAAAGCCCGTGTAAGGCCGGGCTAAGCGGAGGGGGAAAAGACCCGTTCGATGGGGTAAAAAGGTGGAAGAAATTTCGAAAAAGGGAATTTTAATGAAAATATAGAAATCACACAGGCACCAGGAAGTGCTGACACCGAGTGGGGAATAGAAAATTTCCACTGGCAAAAAGTTATACACTTGAAGAAGCCCGTACAATGCCGGGCCACATGCAGCTGGTATTTATTGAAAGGCGTTGTTGTATATCATTGTAGTTTGTCGTGGTACATGCCATTGCTTATATGACGACTATATGCTAATAACAGGAAGTTGAATATTAATAAAAGGTAGATTTTTGTGTGTGGAGAGCATAGCTCAAAGAGAGAAAGGTTCAAATGCACAAAATTTGCTGCACCGAAGTTATGAGTGATGACGCTATGCATCTAGAAGCAAATTTTTCCAAATTTGTTTTAGACATTTTTTTAGAAGAAAATAATAATTGTATTTATTTTGGTATAATTTTCTGCCAGATTCCAAATTAAACGTTGTAAATTACGATTCTTGTATAATTTGAGAGATTCAAGTGTTTTAATAAAGACTGACTTTCTTTTTGGCATGCTAATCAATCTGCCCTTTTTTGGAGAATTTTTAAATATATCAATTAATATCAATTAAATATATCACTGAAATATATCAATTAAAATTATCTTTTCTTAAGGCATCCGAACACGCTCGAAATACTTTTTTTTTAAAGTAGCATATTTAAACATTGTAAATGCTTTACTAGGAATCATTACCAATAAATACTAATGTTTAACTATATATATATTGCAATACTTAAAAAAATACCTAAATTTTACAAAAACCACAAATATAAGTGACATTTTAGAAATATTTTTGAAAAACTTCAAAGCAATTAGAGAAAAAGTAATAAACTTATATCAGTAAAAGTACTATTAAAACAAAGTAGATGCATTTATCTAGAAACTGTACTAAAACTTTAATGATTTATTAAAATTTGAAAATTTTAGAGCTGATTGAGTAAACATTATAAGAAATGTAACATTCTTTATGAGACCATTATTTAAATAACAGACCGTAACTCAAAAAATATTTATTCAATAAGAAATACCTTAGTACATTCTCTAGAAAATAATATAAATATCAGTTCAAAAAGTTTCATAGAAGTACATTTTTAACATTTTGAGTTATCAGACTCGCCATGATAGATTTCGAACAATTTAAATGCTCACTTCTGGTAGACCAAAGACCCCCTTCAGGTTTTTTAAATTTTATAAAAGTGAGTAACTTGGCCTTTAGGTAACGTAAAAACAAAACAAAGTATGTTTTGTAAAGCAAAAGATCCTTATATTCAATAAATAAAAACAAAAGTATCTGTTTTGACTGAATTTGGTCATTTACAACGTGTTCGGAGACCTTAGACTATTCCATCCAGAAACCCATCGTTACATGGAATTTAAAGGATATGCCGATTGAGCTTTATATCTTCTTTTAGAGAAAGATCAGTGAAGGGTAGGGGTGAATATTATATATATATATATATATATATATATTATATATATATATATATATAATATATATATATATATATATATATATTTGTGTGTATATATATATATATATATATATTTATATATAAATATATGTCTTCAAAGTTATAGCTATTTAATTATTTTTATTTAACGTATTCATTTCTATTTAGTTTATAGTATATAATTTTCTTATTATATTTCTTAATATATTTAGTCTATAGTATATATTATTCGTAATATATTCTTATATTAAGTTTAGTTACTAAAATATATATATAGATGGCGGCATTATTCTTAGTATTGCTGTGTTTTTTTATGCATTGAGTCAGTACAATTGTGGAATCTGTATACATCGGGTAAGATTAGAGTTTCTTTGCTCATTTACATTATTGTTAATTATGGTTATATTCATTATTAACCTCTCTTGCAAATATTTTTGTTTATACATATTTATATTTGTCCTTTTCTTTCGGATTCCTATGGTAATTTAATATTGCAATTTCTATTGTATTGCTGTTATATTCACCCACGTGGGTTTTGGGCTTTTGCCTTAGTTTATATTGGGAGCTATTGTGTCGAAAAAATTTCTGCTGAAGGAGAAGGTTGTGATGTCAAAAAACTTTGTTTAATCCTGTTTCACTGTCCTAAACCAGTGACAGTTCGAGAAATCATAATAGTTTTCTCAGCCATTCCATCTGCTACATTTCTTTTTTTGGTTTGTCATGGTTCATGTTCTTCCGATCTGATCTTATGTTCTTGGGATTTATTAGTCTTCTTTTTAATTATTTACTTCTTTATTATTATTTACTGATATATATATATATATATATATATATATATAATATATAATATATTAATATATAATATATATAATATATATATATAATATAATTTATAATATATATAATATAAATCGTTATTATATTATCGTTAAAAATATTAAAAATCGCAAAACCATATTTTAAAGATTTACTGAAAATTTTTTAAGTGATTACATAAAATTTGGTCATCAATGTATCGTCTTCCGTTGAGCTGGACATGGACTCTCATAAAAGAAACTCTATACAAGCTAGTGGAGAGATTGTGATGAGTTTTATTTGAAAAATATACTCATATACGAAAAGAACGCGTACTCTAACTACTCGAGTTATATGAAACTTTCTTGTTTATTAAATCAGTTACAAGTCTAGAAATCAACAAGAAGAATTATACTTCGTTGAGAAAATGTACAGAAAAATTGATTCTAGATCTGGATAATCTCGTGGTAAATTTAAAAGATATTAATGTAAAATTAACAACGCTTATTTACATTCGTCTTTTCATAGGGCAATTAACTCTAAGAGTTATTAATAATATATCGCAATATTACTTAATGTATAAATTCATTTTAAATTGTATGTGTACAGACCTTGATGAACTTTTTAAAAAAAAATGGCATTAGTTTGTTTAATTTTTATCTTAGTATGTGTATTACAAAATTAAAAAAAATTAAGTGGAAACGTGAGCATACTTTTAATTAAAAAAAATGTGGCTTTAATTTCGTGATACTTTCTTTTTTTCTAGATTAAACAAATAAAAGAAAATTAACAAATTGAAAGCAAAATTTAACTATTAAAAAATTCAAACCAAATTGCAATACAATCATTAAAATTATGAATCCAAAATTTTTTTATGTTTTCCATTGCTCTAAAACATTTTCTTTTGAATCTAGCAAATTGAAAAAAATGTCCCCTATCCCAAAATTGAAAACTTTTAAGTACATTGTTTAAAGTATTTCATTCTACTCGTAGTTTCAAATTACAATACATGTTTGTCTCTTACAAGTAACTTCTGTAATCAAATCCTCAAATTGAAAATAATTATTTTATTTTAAAATGTTATTTAAATTTTTTTGATTTTGATAAAATATTGAAAACATTTACTGTCTTACATTTCTTTCATTAGAGTTATTTTTCGAAAATAAATTTGAAAAGTTATTAGCATTTAAATAAATTCTAAAATTAACTCCTGCAGTTTTATATGTGTTTCTCTCCCTCTCTTTCTCTATTTATATATATTGTTCCTCACTTTAGTCGAAGCTCTTAAAGATATTGAAAAAAGTAGAAATAATAAAGACGTTTCTGTTTCTTTTACTCTGTGTTGTTGATTTAATACTGGAATTTTGTTTTTTAGAGCTGTATTATAAGAAACTGGGGAACTAGAAATAAAGTTGAAAAATGTTTACTAAAAGAAAAGAAAATATTTCATTTTGTTTAATAACATCATAAATCTTTGTCAATACTTCTTTCTCGAAATATTATATTAAATTTTCTTTCTCTTTAGGGGAAAAATCGTGGCCATTATGTTTGTCAAGCTTGAAGATGACTTCATTTTAAGGAGACATATGCAACAATGTACACGGGCACCTTTGTGATTATTGAAAGACATAGTAGGCAATAATTTTGCATGAAAGTGATATTAAAGAAATGTAAATATACAGAGTGACAAATTTTCAAATGTATATTTCATTGAAGTAAATATTTTTTAAAAATTATGGAACGTATAACAGAGATTTTTATTTGAAATACGTATGTACGAGATCCTTTTAAAAAAGAATATGATTAAAATTGATTTATCTCGAAGGGAGTTATCTTATCAATTTTTTAATATATTACAGAAAAATTATTTTTTCTGTAAAAGAAAAAAAAATAATGTACAGCGCTATCGAAAAAACTATGTCCTCAAATGCTCTCTAAAACCATAAATTTATGTTACGTAATCATCTGATTCATATTAAATCAAAAATGTAATTCATTCAGAAAAGAATTTAATAAACTTATTTTTTTTAAATTGTTAGATTTAGTAAATTTAAATATAATTCTCATTTGCAGATTAAATAACTAACCTAAATGATTCTTTTGATGTTACGCAGAGGCAAGGGAGAGTCAAGTTGGGACATGAGAGATCCCTCTTTAGCAAGCCTATCTGCTTTCTCATTTCCAATGAATATAAATGTAAACATATGATCATTCCTATTTGTTTCAAAAGAATTTTAAATTAAGAATTTGACTCAGTTTTTACCAGTTTCCAAAAAATTTTGAAAATTTTTCTTTTCAAGGTTTTTTTTAATGTACGACAATGACCATTAAATAGAAATAAATTGTACATAATTATTTAGAAATGAAAATTTGCTTGGAAATCTAGAAGACCAAACAAATCGTAGAAGTAAAAATAGGTTTTAATTTCAACAGCGTTTCATTTTAAGAAATAACATATTTTTTTTACTTGTCTATTTTCGTATATGAGTCATCTCATTTTTATTGAATAAGAAATACGGCGAAAAAATCTTGATTTACATATCAAAGTTGATGTAAAAAGCAACATTTAGGTTGTAATAAAATTTGTTTGATGTAAATTTTCTCTTCCAAAATGTCACTTTAGTTTCGGTAAATAATTAGACACTAAAATATTTTCTTCCGAGTAAATATTGACTCTTAATACGATGTTTATCGAAAATCAAAATTCCTAATCCATCAAAAAAGCTACGTTAATGGAATAAATTTACAAACAAAGTATAAAAATCGTTTTTGCTATCCCTTTAACACCATAAAATTGACATAGACACCCTTTTTTTATAAGAGAGACGCAAGGATGGCGCAGTCGAAAGATTCCCCAGTGCATTTTGATGGTATCTCATAAGCGTGAGGTCCTACGATTACTCTTAGGATAACACCGTTATTCAGTCTTTCTTTAGCTCCTTTTTTGATACTGAAAAAGAGAGCATGCGTACTACCATTCCAGGTTTGTGAAGACGATGTCCTAGAGAATTACAAGCTTTCCAGCTTTTACATCTGTCTGTTGCGGTTTAGTGATATTACTGAGCCCAGCTCAGAATCTAGGGTTACCAGAGGATTTGAAAAATCGCATTGGCGATACTCAGTTTCAACCGGAAGTATGTTACGATTTATCTATAGACGAGTCTGAAGTAGAACATTTTACGAGGATTTTTCTCTAAAAAAATTGTTCTATAATACAAACTATTAAAATGCATAATAAAAAACCAATTTTCTTTTTTTTTTCAAATAAAAGGAAAAATCTGATGATAAGCAACGACAAAATGTTAATATATATATGTATATTATTAATATATATATATATATATATATATATAATGCACTAATATTTATGATATATATATTATATATATCAGCGCGCGTTTTCTGAGGAAGTTGCTTTGACTTCTTAAAATCGTTTTGGTTAGTACTTTTTCATGTAAGTTGTTATTCTAGTTTTTCCTATAGAATTTTTTTCTTAATATTCTTCTTTATTGATACTTTAATATAATTTTACTGTCTGGTGTAACAACCACGTGTGTTAGAAATAGGCTTAATTTTTCAACATGGCTCGGTTTTTCTATTATGTCGAAAATTTCTGCTGTTCGGGAAAGGTGGTACCATAAAACTGCTTAAGCCTAAATCGCTGGCCTAATTCAGTGACAGTTTTAGAGATGATAATAGGTCTCCATTTTAGTCCAAATACTCCTTATGTATCTTCAATTGTTATGTTTCTTGGAATCCAATTTCTTTCTTTTTTGGTCTTGTAGGTATTACAACTTTCTCAATTATTATTTAATTTTATTTTATTATACTATATATATATAGTATAATAAAATAATATTATATATATAGAAAAACTCTAGATAATGCTCTAGTATTTCTGTGGCTAAATCTATTCTATCATGACTATAGTTATCTTAGGAATAAACTATTTTTTGTATATTTTTATAATATATATATATATATATATATATATATATATATTTAAATATATATAAAATAAATCACACAATTATAATTAAGCAAATATTCAAAACCATATGAATCCTAAAGTATGACATCCCATTTCAAAATATCAATGGCGAATAAAAATAATGAAGATCCAGCATTTTCAAACGAAATGAAAATTGTATAAGATAAAATTTATAAAATATCCAAGTGCAACCTCGGACTTAGGACCGATAAGTGGGGTTAAACTAGTTTGATGGCGTCAATCTTCCCCCATTGCAACTTGGTAAACTAATCTGAAAATATCCAAATTCTCAAAAATTTAAAATTTAAAAAATATTTTTTTATATACCTAAAAAATTAAACTATTCGCCATTGCATTCTGAAAGATATAACATAAAAATATTAAAATGCCAAGACAACTAAGTGCATAATAAAACAACCATAAAACATCAAAGATTATGATTTTTAATTTGGGTTTTATTAACTTGCACTGTAAGGTAACACGTTGCCTATTGGTGACAGACCTCGTTATTTTAAACCTCAACTCTCAAGTGAAATGAGAGTTGGCACCCTTCCTCCCCAAACTACCACACCACATCACACTAACCGAGAGAATTTGAGCCTCGATAATTTAACAAGCATCAGCTCCCTCTACTTGCGGGTCTTCAGCGGCATTAAAGTTCGAATTCATGACTCGCCGATCACAAGTTCGTGACCATAACCACTAGACTACCACGGCTATATACTTAATTTTTAAGATTTATCATAATTTATTGGAAACACACAGATAAGAAAGCCATTTAAATGACATTCAAAAATAATTTAAAAGTACTTTAATAAATGAGAAAGTAATTTCAATAAAAATTATCATTCGTAATTGGCAATAAATATAAATAATATAAATAATTGTGAAACTAAATCATGCTACAGGAAGCAATTAATTTAAACCAGATTAAGAATTACAAAATTTTAAAAATGCTTGTTAAAATGCAATCAAATTAAAAAAAAAACAAGTCTTGTTATTTGGCATTTTGTCCTTATATCCTTAAACTTATTCAACAAATAGTATTCGTCAACGTTCCAATTTAATAAACTAACAAAATAGAAAGAAGTCACAGTGTCAAAATGATTTTTCTAAAATAGGGCGATTTTCCGCCAAGTCTTGTTTTCAGGCGTCGCATTCTCCCTCGAAAAGGGAATACTTAGAACTTTACAAGTCATTGGAGTTAATGGTGATTGATATTCCGGATTTTCCCTAGCTGGGGGAAAACTGACTCTATCATTTATGTAAATCGCAGGAGTCTCCCGCCTTTTCTGCAAAATACTTTATGCTTATTGCCCCATTTTTGACGCTGGGCATTTTCCCCGGTTTCTCGTCTTACATAAATAAAAGTGATATTATGGAGGAGTTGGCATTTTGTTCAGGGAGGTTTCCTCTTTTTTTTTTACTTCGGAGGAGAAATTTCATTTTATTAAATGAGAACTTATGAGATTATTTCCTTCCGAGAGAGTGCTCAGTCTTCGGATTTAGGGAAGACGTGATGATGATTATGAACCTCGATTTCGGGCCAGTTTAAAATTCTTCAGATTTAATGCGCGTCAACAAATCGCTCGAACATAGCGCTTCGGATAACGAGTGCGAAACAAGAGACACTATCGGAGTAAGAATGGGGAATTTAATTGATGAAATAACTAAATTAGTTCTCTTTGAACTAAGAAGAAAGGCCGTTTATGTTTTCTATGCAGTTATTTTAGATCTGAGATATATATTTTTGTTACTCTGTTTTGACGTGTTTCCTTTTGTTTTTCAATCAGTTTTCGATGTTTCATTTTAATGTCCGGGTATTTTTTTATTTTATCAAATACTAATATGTTAAAAAATTGTTTATGAATATTTAAACATAGAAAGCACAATGAAAAACGTTTTGAAATTTTTTTCTAGAATTAATAGCAATATTCTTAAATTGAATACACTTAAATAAAAGGTGTGTTTCCTTTACATTTCAAACATTTTGAAACCATATCATTTTTAATATTAGAATTTGCATAATTACTCCTTTTTGGAATTTTACATCCAGATTCATTATTTAACATTAATTCTAAAGAAGAATTCGTCGTAGGAATCATTAGATAAAAAATATGTTTAATTAACGAAGCTGGCTCATTAATAAGTATTCCTTTCAAATACTGGACTTTTTCAATGTTCAATATCGACACTTGTGAATGCACAGTAAAAACAAATAAATCTTTGAAATTTATCCAGTCCTTAAAATTACCACTAAACTGTGGTATACTCAATTTTGGTAACCTAAAATTATTATCATTTGAGTTCATAGTAATTGAACTCGCTACAGAATTTTGTGTTCCACCTAGATTTGGAACATTTAATTCACCTAATATATCTTTACATTTCGCATTGAAAGCAAAGTATCTTTCTTCGAATTCTTCAGAATCCTCTATCATCAAAATTGAATCTAATCGTTCGAACTTTTTAAGTAAATCATCCAATCTGGATAAAGGAATTAAAATTTGATTTTTATTATTTATATCATCAAAAGTACTTTTTAGCCTGGTCAAAAATTATTTATGCGACTTCTGGCTGTTCAATTTTGAGCCATTTCAGCTTTCTCTGTTTCGCTCGCATCGAAAATTTACAAAAAAGTTCAAATCAATAATGAATAAATATGAAAAGAAAAATAATAAAATCAAGGATAATTCAGATTTTCTTTCAAATTAATTCTAGGCATTTAAATGCATAATAAGTTCGAAGAAAATTTTAAATGTCAATTATTATCAGAAATATTATTCAAAATAGCTTATTTTATGTCATCCGGGGGTACCTCTACTATGTTGTTGTCCTCTTTAAAAAAAATGGATTTTTATTTTATAGAATAAAGATAAATATATCGCTAACACAGAGCAGGTACGGATGGCCTCCTTTTTTCTTTCGTTTTTAAATCCTGCCCGGGTAAACGTAATACACCTCTAATAGTTTAAATAACGCCATCTAGTGGCATACATGAACTATACGAAACATTGAAATGAAAGATGAAAACTTTGAAATATTTGCTTATATATTATAATAATATGCTAACACATGTGATATATATATATATATATATATATATATATATATATATATATATATGCATGTGTGTATGTGTTTGTGTGAAATGGTAATGAAACATTAACAAATTTTTAAATTAAATCTTTTTTAAAGAAAAACAAATGTTAAAATATCAGTACACGTTTGGGTTTTTACAGTAATAATTTATATAAAGATGACCTAATTTCAGTAACATTTTTCTAATATTGTACTTTTGCTAATCTAACAACAATGAGAGGACACAGCATGGGAAATTCATTTGTGGACGATTTGTGCAATAGTATTATCAAAATATTGCTAAATATAATTCGGGAAAATAAGATACAAGTTGAAACTGCTTCTAAATCTATAGCTAAATTTAGTCTCGGTGTATCACAATCAATGCTTGCGAATATATAATTTAAATGCATCATTTACTATATGCTGTTTAAACTCAATTAATCTTTTATACAATTCCTCTTGTAGTCTAAAATATTACTATTCTTGTCAATTGATCTAGAGAGAGCGCTTATGTAGGTAAAATAGCAGTTATATGATACCACTAGGTTTTTATTTCCATACAATTTTTTAAAAAAAAACTGGGAGAACAAAATTATATATGTAAAACAAAATAAAATCACACAAAATTTCTTAACAAAATAGTGATAAATCTCAAAAAGAGTTTGACTCGAACCTTTATAGTCCTTTTTGCATTAAAATTAAGAAATTGATGGGGTAATGGAAAGTATACACACGGTAAAATTTATCTGTGAGGGACAAATAGAATACAGGTAGAAAACAAAGTTTTGAAAATTTCTAAAAAATGTACTTGAATTTTCAAGCATGACCTTACAAGGTATACACATTTCAAGTTATTATAAAATTTTCCTCATGTCCAGTGAGCCTAAATGAGATGAGTTATCGAAAATTTCGGTTTTCATTGAAATAAATAGAAAATAACTCTGCTCTGAGATATCAAAATGAGTCGATAAAACTTTGAAAGTGTATTTCATTTTAAGATCGCAAGCACAGAACCGTAATCTTGTAGCTCAAGAAATATCCTAACAGAGTGGAAAAAAATGCATCCACCTGAAAATGTGATGATGGAAACAAAACGATGCGGAGTTGTATGGTGAACACAGTTAACGAGAACATTCAGAAATAATTGTGAACAAAGTGACAACAGGGGCACGTATGAAAGCGATGCCCCGTAAATCTCTTAAATATTGTACAAAAATTATTAGGACTTTAGTATAAGTTTTTATTATGAGATAATGACTGTTGTATACATTGAAATTGAAATGGGAATTGTGCTTTTTCATATTGAGACCCATCAGTCTATCCCATTGAGCTATCCCATACATCATACATATGTAAATTTAGAGAAAGATAGATAGTATAAAATATTTTACAAAATAATATAGGATGCAAATAAAAAAAAGCAGTTATATATAGTAAAAATGATAATTTAAGGTATCCGACTGGTTGCGACAACTTTTTTTTTTTAAAAAAAAAGGAGATATGGGGATTTTTTTTGTTATTTTTAGATTTGTTTAGTACATTTTAAGAAAAATGTGCTAAAATTAAGAAGAGAAAAAGAAATTATTATTACTAAAATGGGAAAAAATAGGTGAACATTGACAAAAAATAGCATAAACGCGGCCCATTCTGCACCAAAGGTTTGTGAACAAATTTTCAATTTTTTCAATCTAATTTGTTGCTATATTATTCAATTTTGAAATGACCTTCAGGATAAGAGATATTTTCTTTTTTACAAAAACTAGAGCACTTTATCTCGGTTACTATATGAAAATAGTTAAAAAGACAGTGATTATATTCACATAAGGGAGTGTAAATTTTGTAATAAAACAGTGGTTGATAAATCTGAAGGTTCAAACACTTCCACTATTATACAGAACTTACAGAAAAAAATTCAGTTAATTATGTTCAAAACTTTTTTAGCAATCGCTGACCCCGTTTGATTATTTTCAAAAAATCACATTTCGAGTAAAACGCGTTTTAAAGTATGACATCTTGCTTAAAGTAATGGCATCTGCTTTTACTAAAACACTTGTAGTTTTTGTTAAACTTGGTATTCTTATAAAGCTAATAAGATGGTCCATAGAAGAAAATCATAAAAAAATTGTCAGTTTTTGGCAAAATTCACAGTTTTAGGGTAGTTGGATCCCTTAAACATTTATTAATTTGATGAATAGGAAGCAAATGTGCTTGGTAAATAAATTAATGGTGAATTTCCATGAAAACTGATTCTACATCTCTTTATGACACACAACGCTATTGAAGGATAGAAAATGGATCCACTTCACTGAAATATGTTCCCCGAAATTTAATAAGACTAGAACATATTTTTCTTTCAAAAATTCTTTTTAAAACACTTCCGTTAAAGTTTTTCCTTTTTTTTTATAACTAGAACAAATTATTTTCTTTACCAAGCAAAAAGTCACATGTTTATGTGACTCTTCACACACATTTCTTATCTTATATACATCTCAATAATCGTGTAAAGAATAGATTTTATTTAACAAAAATATATTTTACTATCTCTATTTTACACGAGAATCCTCTTAGCCGGATGTACTTAGCTTGCATTAGAGAAGCTCGTCCATGGATTTAATGTATTACATATTTTACTTTTAAAAGTCAGGAGCCACCGACAGTTTCATCCTCAAGTGTAAGAAGAAGAAACATAAAACCTTCAACCAGGACCACAGTGATGCCTGGTGATTTAAATAAAGTAAGTTCCCCGAAACAGGATTTCGTAATGTAGTGCGAAAAAGAATTTGTGTCGCGTGGTTGGCAACTTACTGGGAAGGTACAGGATATACTTTTGAAATTAGGGAGCCCCTCCTTATAAAATATCTCGCTTATGAATTTATTCTTATGAGCCTTGAACTAAAAGCTAATTCTGGAAAGATTCCTGTCTGTAAGCTGTAGACGTCTACAGAATGTTTCCTCCAAGAATGGATTTACTTCATCGAGCAATTGCATCTGAAATATAATGTGTAAGGAAAAATAGGATGTAATGTACATATATTAAGAGGACAAAGATGAAAATATGATATTCTCTTAATATTACAGAGTGTTAGAAGGATTGTCGGGCTTATTAAAGTTGTTGCAATTTATTTTCTTATATGCATAAGGATGAATACATAAGCTTAAAAGAAGAAAAATATTGTACAAAAGATATTGAGGCTATGTTATGTCTGACATTCTCAGGTTGAAATATTTTGCATTAGAGCTATAATTTGTCTATTCCATTATAGAAATTCCAGAAGGGAAATTATTCCTTTTTAACAGAAATCTGCCATTACATGTATATCTATATTTACATTAGTTTCGGATTCAAAAATATATTTTACGAAAAGAAATTTAATGTGTGAAGAAAGTTTATAAGCTATAATTTTAACTACTCTGTAACAGGTAGCTAGTAGTGTTATATTTTTCTAATGTAAAAAACACTTAGTTTAGATTTAAAAAAGTAATAACTACTATATTGCTTTTTGTATGACATTTTTTTACCAAAAAAAAACAAGAAAAGAATAAAAAATTTTCAGTTTAAAAAAATTTAAAATTTAAATATGAATAATTCCATAATTTGACAAGTTTCACACTTAAGCAATGCCCTGATGACACACAAAATGTGATAAAACTAAAGAGTGAGTAGAATAAGATGGCAACTGATATATAGATAGAGGATTCATATATACATATAATTGATTTTATTTACAAGATAATTTTTATACAACAGTGAACATGCAAAGGTAGTAGAAAGTAGGATTTTCTCGCAACGTTGTGAGTAGTAACTCTACGAAGTACCAATTCAATCTGCGTGTGGAGGGGGGCCTTAGACACGGAAGCCCATATGCTCTTAACCATTCTCTGTAGTTTATCATCTGACTAAGGTCAGGGCAGATTAAGCAAATGAGGAAAAATTACTTCTCTGATATGCTCGATTGATAAGTGATCCGGAGATATTGAAGGACAAAGAAGAATCTGGACATATTTAAGGCTTGTTTGCTCATGAATACCATATAATCTCAAGTTGTTCGATTGAAAAATATTGGTTATTTGCCCATGAATGTTAAGAAACTGCAGTTACCTCATCAACCATCGTGATATCAATCTGCTTTTGATACTTTCCAATAGTGAACTGTTATTATGTCTTATACCAACCCAAACCCCTATGTCTCGTTGATGAGCAGTATGACGTTCAGCAACAACGGCTAGATTGCCTTTGTTTTTCTGAGGCTTCAAAGTTTTCACCTAGGGACTATCATCAGAAAAACAGAAGCAAGTTTTTTCAATGAATGTCACATTATGCCATTTAGTTGTCCTAGGGACCAGTCATGATACCATCGCAATGTTTGGTGGGGTTGGCATCAATGACAATATGAGCCGACTGGAGTGCAAGCTGCTTTTAGCTAATCATTGAGAAATTGTTCTCTCAGATATTGGAGCACCAAAAGCTATTTTCATATTCTGCAGTATATCCAAAGTAGATTATTGTGAGGCTGCCACTGCTTCGCTTCATATGTTTTGCTATATTCCAGATGGATACTTTAAAGACAATTTACATTTCACATTCATATTTCTCATTTCAGAATTCACAATTCCATTTGGCTATTTTATGCTCAATGGAAGCATGCCCGTGCGTTTCAGCTGCGAGTTAATATTTTACAACTACAGTTTCTTTTCATGACGATAAATTCTAAGAAAACTATTAATTTTTTCTCAAATGGCCCAATGATAGAATATTTCAGGTAATACAAAATATTTCAAAAATAATCAGTTTTTGTACTGTATTCAGTACACACTTTATTGTAAATTTATATAGATTTTGCACTTATAATACCAAAGCAAACAAGCAACACTATTCAAATTATCCAAATTTACGTTCTACAAGGTTTTTCGAAGACCTACACTGGTGTCCAAAAGTTAAGCATAATTGATAATTATGTGAATAAAGAAGGAACTGTAAATCAGAATGGTGGGAAACGTGATATGCGAGTGTAAAATGGTTATAAAATAAGGAGGCAAGTCAAAAGAAAGATATTAATTAATTTTATTATCCAAAGTAGCAGTTTGAAAGAAAACTGAGCATAGCAATGATTCACACTTTAAAGAAAAAATGAAAGAAAACATTAAACAAAATACTGCTGCTGCAGTTTAATAAGGCGTGTGGTCACCTCTGACAGCTAGGCACGCTGCACAGCGATTTACCATACTTGCTATGAGATGATGAATGAGTTGTGGGCTCAAATGGTTCCAAGCTTCTTGGAGAGCTCTCTTCAGTTCTGTAACAGAGCTTGGTGGGTGCGAAAGGGCTGCAATTTGTCTCCCTAGCATATCCCATACATGCTCGATAGGATTTAAATCAGGGGAGTTCGCAGGCCACGACATGCTCTGGATGTTTTCCGTTTCAAAGAAGTCATCAATCAGCACCGCTCGGTGAAATGGCACATTATCATCCATGAATATGAAGTCAGGATCGACAGCACCTCGAAACAAGCGAACATAAGGCTCAAGAACTTCGTCTCTGTATCTTTTAGCAGTCACAGACCCGTGTCAAAGAAATGGAGGTCTGTGCGGCCGTCCATCATGTTGCCTGCCCATACCATTACTCCCCTTGATGGAAAATGATGTCTTTCCGTTATGTTCAAAACGTGTTCCACGTTCTCTCCATATCGTTACCCGCCGAGAATCACTACTCAGACTAGACCGGGACTTTTCACTGAACATCACATTGGCCTACTCTCCCACACTCCAATGTTGATGTTTCAAACTCCAGTTCAAACGAGCGCGTTTATGCGCAGATGTGAGGGGAATGCAAACTGCTGGTCTTTTGGCATACAGGCCAGTATGATTTAGTCTCCTGTAAACAGTTTGTCTCGAAATTCGTATTCCTGTGGCGACTCTGAGGGCCGAACCCGGTGCTCTGCAGTACTTACCAGATATAGGTCTTGGCGAGGGGTTGAGACTCTTGGTCAACCTGATACTGGTTGTCGGGTAACATCTCCCGTTCTTTGAAACCTATGCCACAGTTTTGAGATCACAGACTAGTCCACATTCAGAATTCGAGACACTTCGGTTTGTGATCATGAGGATTCCAGCATTCCAACGATTCTTCCTTTCGTAAACATGTCCAATTGGCGTCTTTGTTCCATCATTCACCTTGTTTGATGGTTAACAACGTTCCTTCGCACAGCAGTTGCACGAAACTTGTCTGAACTGCCTATGCTGCGTGAATCGGTTTCTCTGCGTTCCGACATGCGCCGGTGTTTCACGAAGGACGTAGTCGACTGAAAATGTTTGCATAAACCCAATGTTTCTTCTTCCCCCAATTAATATCCGCAAGAAATTTGGAATAATTTTACGAATATTTACTCCATATTTTTCGCATTTTACGAGTTATGCTTAACTTTTGGACACTAGTGTATAACAAGTCTAAAGTAAATAAAACTAAAAAGAACAACAATAATTGTTTTGAAGCTGTTTTTTGGGAATATTTCTTGTACTTTTGAATTTAATGGGTAGATGATTGGTTTGTTTCAGTCTTTTCATTTTGTTGAATTTTTGTTAAATAAAATTTATCATACAAAATTATTATAATATTATTAATTCAAAATAAATTTATAAGGAGTTACATTTAACTCTTTAAAACGATACTTACAAGCAAAAAATAAAATTTTCGTGATTACTTAATTTTTCTCTATATATTTTACATAGATATTTTTTGAATGCCTAGGTTAAATGATTACAAATTCATCGAAATTAAAACCATATTTGCCAACAAATCATCTAAAAATTGTATCATCTGAAATCCCATTCTTTAGTAAAAGCAATAGATTCACCTGTAAGGCTTTTGGCAATGAATAATTCCCCATGTGGAGAGAGCGAAGAAGCCAAGATTGATATGGGAAGGAAACTTAAAAGTCCGAGTGTTGAGTTCCACTATGGGTTACAATTCATCACTCTTGAGTGATGTGTGATGCTCCTGTAATCTTTATTACATATATATTTATACGAAATCCGATGGACACGCACATACAAACCTAAAATAGTGAAAGCTTTTCTATACCGAAAGAGGATCACAGAACCGTGAAAAAAGGGTCATGGAATAGATATGGGGGAAGAATAGGAAGTATAGAAAGGAAAGGTTTGTCGAATTTTGAGAAGTAAAGTGGCTCAAATAGTAACAGGAATAGATGGGAAGTTAACTGAAGGGAAAGTGTTGAAAGCAATAGTATGGAAGATGGAATTTCAATCATTTGTATTGACAGAAGGAAATTATTGTGATGGGAAATAACGTTTAAGAGATCCTGTTTTACTAACACTTCTGTACTTGAATGTAAAATATTGAAAATGCAAAATATGTAAATGAACACTGTAAAATGTTGTGTACAAAATTTTTTTTGGCGATATGAGTCCTCTATAAATATGTATTAGAGATGTTAGAGCTTTAAAAATTAGCTGCACGGAACCAAATATTATGCTATTTGCTTTAGTCGAAATTTTTAATCAACAATTTTTAATCTTCTAACAAAATAAGTAATCAAATATATATATAGCGTTCATATTTGTCAAATAGTAATCAATAATTATTACAACAATTAAACTGAATTCAAATAACAGGATTTCTTTTAATTAAAATTGAAGCTAATTTCTTATATAATTTACATTTTAATAAAAATGTTTTCTTTTCCTGTATTAACATAGATAATATGTATTATAAAATAAAGAGGTAAGAAAAAAAAGGAAAATGCACGGCACATTATAAAAATGATCCCATAAAACAGACGTTTGAGGAATATTTTACAAGGCATGAAGCAGCTAATAAAATATATGAATTCTATGTTTTGATATTACATAGAGAATTTATGTTTTTTGTGTGTCAATCTGGTTTCAGGAAAATAATATAATACATTACTAAGTAGATACTTGCAGCCAAAGTACATGTTCTAAATGCAAAGATAATTGTGTGCATTTATCTTATATCAAGCCTAAGACATAATCTATGCATTTTGCTTCTTCTTATTTTTTCTAATGCTCCATTTTTCTACTCTTATTCTTAAAACGAGTTACTACATTTTAGTTTGATAAAAATTCGATGCAGAATTTAAACTAAACAAAGAAACAATTCTCTCTGTATATAGATGTGAAATTCTTAAATTTGTGATCTGAGAATAACATATTGATTTATTAAGAACTTTAAAAAATTAATACAATTTAATAATTTTCTTTATTTTTAAATGTAAACAATTTAAGGGCAAAAAAAGTACTCACTTCATGTGTTATCAATAGAAAAAACAAACAAAAACTTTAATCGATTTCTGATGGTTTTTTTATTTATAATAATTAAAATATTATAAATAATAAGAATGATCTTTAAATAAGATGGTTAATAATAGTTTTGAATATTTAATAAAAAAAATAACTTTCTGATACATTCAATGATAGTTATAAATTAATATTTAATCATTACATTATTATGTGATGAATATATGGATTGCTTATTAACGTTGGACATTATAATTATGAAACACTTTAAGCAACGAAGATGACACCTGAGCTGGCACCTTACTATCCAAACATCAAATGTGAGGACATGAGCTTCAACACTTCGGTATTTACGTATTATCGCAACCGTACTGTTGATATTATATGAAACAAAGTACATGGTTGCTGATTTAGCATGTACGACACATGCGAAATCGGGGCTGCCAACTTGGAGAGTTATCTTGAACGTTGGCGTATTTACGATAGTACGTAAGTACCTATACCACACTTCTAATGTGCATCAGTCGCTTTACACGATGGTTCTACAGTGGCATCCAGACTCGAACTCACGATTTGACAGATACAACGTCGGTCATAAATTCGTGACCATGACCTCTCGACAAAGGATGAAAACAGCATAGTTGTAATTTGATAGCATCAAATTTCGATTGAATTCAAATCCAATGCAACTTGTTGTAATAGGCTTTCAAAATTAGTTTTAATCTTCAAATTCATATGACCCAGTAAAAAACTGAAATAATTTCGAATCATAATTCCGAACACATTATTAACTAATATGGAAGGTTTATATCTTTGACTTTATGATGCAAAGACAAAAGTAATTTTCTATTTAATTCAAAGGTCCCTCAATTTTTTCCCAGATTGTTCTGTACATTACTTACGAATTCTACGAGGCGATAGTCGAGTGTTTTATAATTATTGGATTATATATATAGTTTAGGTCTTATGTAATTCTTCCTCAGTATAATAATTTCTTAGTTAACTTTTAATAAATGCTTGTTTGTAATTATGAAACTTAAATTTATTTTAAACAATTTGTTTTGAAATTAGTAAAAGTTTCTGAANTATGTAATTCTTCCTCAGTATAATAATTTCTTAGTTAAATTTTAATAAATGCTTGTTTGTAATTATGAAACTTAAATTTATTTTAAACAATTTGTTTTGAAATTAGTAAAAGTTTTCTGAATTTCATCTGTGGTCTTATCATACTTATAGTCTTTCCAAAACAAGAGAAATAACTTTTAATAATATTGTTCATGAAACATGCATATTGGAAAATAAATAGTTATCTTAATATATATAGAAGTTTCGTTATCTCTTAAACTGAAAGAATAACAATTCTTTAGTTATTTAACCTGATATTCAATCTTTATGTAAATTAGTAAATGCTAATAAGACAAATGTGATCGTAATAATCATCTATGAAGCACGAACCTCAGTGCAAAATTTTTATTTTTAAATCTCAGAGCCTTTTTAAACATATAGCATGTGAAAATGGTCATAGTGTGGAAGAAATGGCTGTATAAACTTGATATTTTCTCAATGATCAATTTTATTATATGCATATTTTAACCATCGTAGAGATTTCAGTATTTGTCAACTTGCATCATTTATGTTTTTGTAAAAAAATTATAAACATGTCTTTTTTTTGTCATTGTTGATTGTATTTACGCATTTTAAAACTGAGACATGAGTTATTACTGATAAAGAAAGTTTTATTTTTCAGATAAGTTTTGGAATGACTCAGTAAAGAAGGATCTAACCAAATGATAGTTTTTTTTTTATTCCGTGTGAAGTCACCAGCTGCTTTTGAATTGAATGATTATTTTTTTAACGACCTATTTTGAGTATTTATTTTCAAACCACTTTGAATTTACTAGCAGTATGTTTAATTTAAATTGTGATTATACGACTTCATGCTCTGCATAACGGCCACGGCAACGAGTGAACTCTAGGTTTGAGTCTTGGTGCTACTATAGACCTACAGTATACGGGTTTTTTTTTATCATTTTTTTCTGTTGATTGAAGTCGCTCTTGGAAGCTGCTCGTTGGCTATCGGCGGTTGGTCTCGTAATTTTGATCCTTCGTCAAGTGATACTGATGACACTTGAGCGCTGGTATCGCTCTCTCACCAAATTTCCACACCAGTAAAGCGTGAGGACATGGAACATAGATAGATGGCTAGACTAAAGGTCAGCCTCTCTACATGGCGGATCTTTAGTAGCCCTAGAGCTCGAACCTGCTTCTCTACGCTATCAACCACGAGATTAGGATTATAACCACTCAACTATCGATGATCCCATCCTATAGATGAGCTGATGCATGATTTAATCTGTCGAGGTACAAAGTCCTCGCGAGATGTAGAAGTTTTAAGATTGGAGTACCATCTGAGGTGTCACCCTCTTATAGGTGATTCAAAATTACGAGGTCTGTTACCATCAACCCTCAAGTTGCTTCAAAGTGCAACGTTGATAGATTATCAATCCTTCTTTGTTTTAAGTAGGATTCTAAAAAAAAATATTATTAAAAAATAAACTATTATTTTTTTTTTGAAATTACTAAAAATGATACGAATTATTTAAGTAGATTTTTTGAATGGCTAAATTTTTTCAAAACTCACCTTTAACGGCAAGACACTTTTAGAAGATGAGCATAATATTGTACGCGAAGAAATAAAACTCTACACAATAGTGTATCTTAATTATCTTTATTACTGACACATGTATGATTTCATTACACGAGAAGCTTCCGTTAATGTTTTCTAACAAAAGTAGCATCATCTCAATTCAAAATCATTTAGAGCAAACAAAACTAAAGCCAAATTTTTTCAAAATGGAAAGTAATTTAACTTTAATTATTTTGATTTAATTGTTTTATTTTAAAATGATGAACTTAAATTTATTATTTATTGCCGGTTTCAAAACAATATGTTAAAAAAAGTAAAAAGCAAAATTTATCATTCAAAATATTTGAAATTTATTGAAATTAATATATCATTACAAACTTCCTGTAGCGCACACAGGAATTTTTCAGGGGATGGGCGTCCAGGGTCGAAAGTCCACTCATGCTCCAAAACTCCGCTCAACATATTCTTTTGTTTTTGTCAATTTTCAGGAAAAAAACAGTAAAAAATTAATTATTAGATGAATAATTAGCATTAATTAACAAAATTAATTATTAATAACTAAGTCTTATTTAAATTTTACGTGCTATATATCGAGAAAAATCAGGGGCTTTGGAGGGGGGGGGAGTTCCAGACCTAAGCCTCCCCCCGTGTAAACGTCACTGCAAACTTCAAACATGCTTTCCAGCATTAAAATCATTTTTAAATAATACGTATCTAGAATCTGAAATTGAAGACAATGAATTGAATTTCTATAGTAGAATTCCAGTTCTCTAATAATCAAGCTCAATAATTTTAATAATGATAAAATGCAATAAATTAATACAAAAAAGAAAAAGAAATCACATCTTTACCTCAGTTAAAATACAGACTCAGGGACATACTTAAAATTGCCATTTAAAAAAGGGCTTATCTCACTTACACCATTTCCCCTACCACGGAGACGGCAAGAGGGATTTTTTCCTTTACCCTCCGATCGACTCATTGTCAGTCTGCATTCGGTAGGAAATGCATAAAGTGGAGCAAAGAAACGTGATAGTTGCAGAAGCCTTTGTAGCTCTATTTTATTATTTTTCTTTAGAATTCCCACACACAGCCCCCTCTCTCTTCAGATCGTCTGAAAGCAGAGGGTACTATTTTGAAGAAGGGATAGGGGAATAGCAGAGGGGATAGAGGCATCCACATTCCGGGAGTTCGAACACAGGAATTGAATTTCGATTTGTGTGGACGGCTATGGAAGGGAAGGGTGGGAGAGTAATGCGGAGAAAGGTAGGGAAGGCTTTGTTTTGTTGTAAGGATTTAGTACCAATGACCCTTCTCATTGCATTTTCAGTTATTTGATATTAATAAGTTTATGACTATAGGTTTTTAACTATATCAGACATACTTAATGGTAAAAACAGAAGAAAATTTCGTAAAGTGTATTTGAAAAAAAAAAAACTCCGCAGATTTTGACTAAATTGGGAATTGACATTTATTCCAACAGTGAAAGCTGCTGACTTTCAAAAGTTAAAACACGAACCAATTTTTTGACACACATATCAGCATCATTCAACAATATCAACATTTCAAGCCTACTTTGTTCAATATTGATGAAAATACTGATATTCGAAATTTCACTCAGCTAGTCATTTTTATTCACAAATGCGATGTTAATTTTAAAAAATAAATGAAGATTTTTTGGAAATCATTCATATATTCATAATACAACCACAAGAGCTGATGTTTTTAACGCACTTATAGATATTTTAAAGAAATATAAGTTATCATTGGAAAAGTTGGTTTGTGTCTTGTATGATGGTGCACCTACCATAACCGGGTATTACTAAAGGGGTTGTTGCAAGATTCAAAGAAACATGCAAACAGCCTCGAAACAATAATTTGGAACATTTTCATTGCATTATTCACCAGCAAGTATTGTGCTCCAAAGTTTTAAACATAGGACATGCTTTAAAAATAGTCACCAAAATTGTAAATTATATTCGAAAAGTCTTAATCATGGTCAATTTGCTTCATTTCTGGAAAATATAGAAAGTGAATACAACAATCTACTTTATTATACGGAAGTTCAATGGCTTTTAAATCATAAAATGTTAAAAGAAATCTTTAAATTGCTGGATGAAGTTATAATGTTTTTGGAAATAAAAATTATGAATGTGTTGAATTAAAAGATGTACAATGGATAAAGGACCTAGCTTTCTTAGTTGATATTACGAGTCATCTTAATATACTTAATTGTAAGCTTCAAAGTGAAAATCGTGTTGTTACAACTCTATTTGATAATATTAAAAATTATTTGGTGAAAATAAATAGAAAAAAAAGTTGTCTGACTCTGAAAGCAGTAAATATCTATTGATTAAATCCCATATATTAAAATTTACTGAATATGCCCACTAAATTAAATTGTTGGAAATGGTATTATAGATCGAAGAGTTTCTGATTTAAAAGCTATGAGTTAAAGTTTCGCACTTAACTTTACCTCTATTTATCGATAATGAAATTGTTGATGAACGCCTACAAATAAAATTAATTGAAATCTAATGTGATTCTTTGTTGAAGAAAAATTCTATGGAAGGTGGAATTCTATATTTTTATACATATTTATCAGAGTAGATTGGTTTCCTAAAACTTACCGTTTGTTATGCGAGAAATAAATTTGTTCAAAAGCACTTATTTTGCGGAAAATTATTTTTTTAATGAAAAATATAAGGAAAATTCCGAAAGATCAATATTAACCCCACTCAACATCAATTTTAAAAATTGCATCAGCTCAATATTTTCAATCAAATCTTGATGACCTGCTTTGGGAAAAAACGATGTCAAATATATCCTAACAAGTAATAAATTAAATTTCTTATAATATTTTTATTTTTTATAAAAAATAAAATATTTATAGTTTAAGTTTAAAAAATAATATGAAATTTAAAATGACCACAAATGTATAATATACAATACATTGAGCTTTACATTGAGTCTAATAAATTCATAACACAATACGAAAATCGTATTTTATTAATTTTTTTAAGACTGAAAACATGCGGCCCTAAACTTATAATAAAATAGACCACGTGGCCTATAATATCATATGAGTTTCTCATACGTGAATTAGATCAAACGGGGCATTCTGCAGTTAGGTACAGTACCACCCAATTTGAAGGCATTGGAAAGCGCAATTCATCGAATATAGTTAAAAATTCTACATATTGCCTTCATACTACCATAGAATCCAGTCACAAAGAGGAATCCATACAGTATTTATAGAAAAAGGTGGTTTAATATTGTATTGAACGGGTGGTCAAAATAATTCAGCCACTTAGTGTATATATATAAGAAATAAACGCACGCACGCACGCACCACGCACACACACACACACACACACACACACACACACACACACACACACACACACACACACACACAAAACACACACACACACACAACACACAACACACACACACACACACAACACACACAACACACACACACACACACACACAGTAGTTCAATAGCAAACTCTTAACTTTAGGAATGATATAATGCAGGTTTGAACGTTTTGAATCAGCCAACCTTCACCTGTAATTTGGCTATTCTACTGGCTATAAGGAAAGGAAATAGGACTATGTTTATATATATCATATTCCTCTAAGTGAAATAAAAATTTCCTACTATAGAGAAATATTTTCGGATTAATAATACATTTTATTAATACATGAAAAGTAGGAGCTATTTTCAAAATTTTTAAGTAAAACTACAAGCGTAAATATACAATAAGTTATTTCCAATGAAACGGCAAGTCTTAGAAGTCGTACGAAATAATTTTACTAAAAATAAGATACAAAAGTATGATGGAGTTTTAAATAGATGATAAATAATAGCCTTAAAACATATATTGAAGTTATCACATGCATTAAAGCTATTTTACTTCAGCATGATCAATTATTTTTCCTTCTGTGGGAGAGCCCCTGAAGTACCTTTGTTTCACTTATTGTAAAAACACATTCTAGAAATTTTTTTGCAGTGAACTAAAAATACAAAGTAGCCACGTAATGAAAACTAAGTTTGAAGAATCTCTGATATATTTCATTCCTAAACAGGAGGTAAAAACAAATTTGACACAATGCTTTTACGAATATTTATTTTCTTTTTATACTTTCCTGTAGAAAAATAAGAAGGAAACGAAAGGACGCATCATCAAAAAGATAATAACAATAATCATCAAGATATGGAACTAAAAAGAACAAATGTTAAAAGAAGAGACGGAGAAAATTTAATGTATATCACTGTTTCTTTTTTTTTTACTCTGCAGTCTTTTCGAATTTCCTAGCTTAAAACAGGCATCTGTTATCGTCTTCACAATGCAGTAAGCTTTTGCTTCTTCAGTTGTTGGTCCAAGAGTTTTGATTGTGACATTTTTGGCTTTTTTTGTTCTCTCTGCTCCAGCAAAGGATTTTAATTTCCGTCCATTATCCTTCCCAATTTCCCCTGCATTTGCTATGAGCCTCGCTTGGATTTTTCGATTTTGTGTCGTTGCCACATGAGGGCGCTGCTACCGATTCCACTCCGAGGACAAATAAAGGGAGCATTCTCACATTTACATTGTTGTTTTAGGTTTTATTAAAACTAGTTTCACTGTCTTAAGATTTTTTTTATTTTTCTATTTCAATTTTTAAATGAAAATGTACGAAGTAAATGAATTTAAATCGGATTATACAAGAATCAGTTCCTTTTAATCATTCGAACAGATGCGGAATGAGACATTTAATTATTTCTCTTTATACGCGATAATTATAAATTATTACATACCATAATAATGAGAGAATAAATAATATAATTTAAAGATGAGATATTTTATAAAGTGCTATAATTTTTTTATTATTATTTTAAAAAGAGGAAATATGTATTTACTAATAGTCTCAGATTTTATGTAATAAATTTATTATTTAATACGGAATTTTTATCTGAAAATTAAAAATAATGAAAGAATAGAGCTTTTAACTTTTTAGAAAAATGGCAGCTTGTAAGTAGATGTTAAGACATAGATATTTTTCTTTGTAGACAGAAAGAGAGAAAGAGAGAAAGGACGGAGAGTAAGAAAGAATCTAATTTATACAGAAAAATAGCAAAAGTAGATATGTATCTAATATTAGGAACTGTTTTAATAAGGACTCTTCGGTGTCTTGGATTTTTACTTTTAAACATTTATTCGTTTCGATTGCATTTATATTTTTCGAAATTATTATTTTGAATCTTTTCATTTATTTTACCATGGCAGATAATATTTCACTGTTATAAAATATAATTTCTTTTCTCCATAACTGCAGTATAAATCATATATAGATATGAATATGCCAATGATAAAAAAAATAAAGAATATGAAAACGAATTAAGGTAAGAGAATTTCATTTGATAAAAACATGCATTGTGTGTCTGTTTGAATCTTTACTAAACATAAAAAGCAGTGCATTGTAACTGTGATTGTAACTTTATATCGTAACTAGTGAGACACTTTATATTTGTAAAAACTTTTTACAAAGTAACCTTAGCCTAAATACCCCTATTGGTTTTTAAATACATTATAAAATTAGAACAAATTTTTTATATTTTTTATTTTACTGTCCGTTTTAACGTATAGTTTGATTATTATTCTTTTACTAAAAAAAGAAATCTGCATATTTGAAATCTCGACAATTCCTTGCATAAGTTTCAAAGATTCTTAAAATGATAACGAAAAAAGACTATTCAAAAGAAAAATTCACTGAATCTGTAACTATGACATAAATGAATTACAGAACAAATATAATTCATTACAGAACAAAATACATAAATGGTTATCGATAGTTAGACAATCGAATAAAGAGAGGGGATTGATGTCTTGGAGGAAGCAATTTTCTAAAGTAACTTAACCTCATTGAAAGAAAGAAAGCAATTTTCTTTTTTTCCAGAACGCGCAATTTGTTTCGAATATTAAAAGTTAAAGAAAAAAAGGTAAACTAAAAGAAGATAAGAAGCATAACGTGTAATGAAAAAATAAAAGTTCGAAAGAAAACTTAAAGAGAGATCCAAAAAGAGGAAAAAAAAAAAAGAAAGAAAAGAACATGAAGAATCGAATTTATGTAATGCTCCAGCCATCAATACAGATTAAATGGGTACGATGCGACTCTTGAAAAATGTTAGCTTCAAATTCTCTTTGTTCTTGTTTTAGAAATGACGATAATTTATCAATCTCAATTTCTTTTTTAGTTCCACTTCATTTCGTTAGCCATTTCATGATTTAAAGAGTTTCAAAAATCTGCTCGTCATTTGGAAGGATATAGGAGTTAGGAATGTATAAGGAGACATACTGCTATTAATTTTCTTCTAACTACAATGATATAAAATTAATGGGATGAAATGAAAGACGAATTCAAAATAAACTGAAGTGAACTAAAAGGTAAATATAGATAATTTAAAAATTCATTATAAGGAAACCTAAAATAATTTTTTTTACACTCTCTTAATAAACACATCTGATGGAAAATTTGCAATATTTTAGCAAAATATAGGTAGGTAAAATATAAAATCACATAAAAACAATTAAATAATTTAAAAATTTCTTTAAGACGTGTCAACACAATTTTAAACTACACTTTCCTTCGTACAAAATTTACAGTAATTTCCATTGAATCAGATACACATGGTGTTTTTTTACCACACAAATACTTTTCACAAGTACTGCTAATATATACGTATTTATTTAATTAAGTTATTTTAAAATATTACAAAATAATACCTATAATTATTTGCTGCATTTTTTTCTTTCTATTTAATATTTAATTGCTAAGTTAAAGGAAATAACTGAAAAATCTGCTCTTAATCATTGCAAAGAATAATAATAAAAAAATAAGCTACTATTTCAATAATTTTATAGTTAAAATTTAATTAAAAATTTGCTTTTTTATATTCGTATTTTAGAATACAATTCTTTCACTTTGCTTATTTTAAAATGAACATTTCTCTATAAATAATTTAATTTTATCAATACTTTCAATAACAAATTTCAGTATATTCTGTGCAGAAAAAAACTTTAGGCATAGATTTTCAGTGAAATGTTTTCTTAATTCAAATAATTTTAGTTTAATCTGATTTATATATAGAAAAATAGCTATTATTTTTTGAATAAATTTCAATAAATTTTATATAAATTATATAATTTTATACAATACCTAGATTAAATAATAAATTTTGTGGGGAAAAATCAAATATATTAAAAGTAAATATTCAAAACAGTTAATAGAATGATTAATGCAGTGTAAAGTAAAATAAAATCCAATCATTAATATTATTTATATCAAAGTAAAAATGTGAAAAAAAATGACAAAAATATGCAATAGCAAAATATGTTCACCAAACATGAGGTAACTTTAAAATTACGAAATGTATTTATTAAATTGAGCTAACCCTTTATTACATAGCGATGTAGATCATCGTATGCTTAAAACCTCTTATCTCTTTATGTAGCATCCTTTATATAGTGTTTCTTTAATTTTAATTTTAACAAAACAATTTTATTGTTTCCGAACACAATTAAAATCTTTGGCAGTTTTTTTCCTTAATCTGTGACAATTTTCGTTGTTGGGGGTGCTTTCTGAGTACAATTTCATTTCAACGAGTGTTGTAAATTACTACTATTTATCAAAAAGTAATAAAAACGTACAGGAAAAATTTTTTTCGGATAGAAACAAGGTAAAAGTAACGAATAATATTTATATTTTTGCATATATTGATGAATTTATGAATGAAAAATGTAGAAATGCATCAGTATGTTTTATTTGAAATTAAACAAAAATATTTTGTGTTTCTTGTATTTTTTTCACTAACTACACCCAGTTCTCGATTTATTTCAAATTTTATTTATTAAAAATACAAATTCAACTTTTTAAGGGAATATAATGAAATAAACAAAAATGAGATGCATGTATGAAAATCTGGCTTTTTTTGTTGATAACTTTAGGTTCAGAGTTTGAAAAACCAAACTTTTGAGATTTATTTTTATTGAACTAAGTAATTTACAAAACTCTCATCTTGAGAAAGCATAATAATAATAAGAGAAGGCAAACAGGGAAATTATTAATAAAAATTGGGAGAAAATGAATGTTGTAAATAAATTAATACTCAAAAGACAATTATTTTAAATATAGATAAGATGCATCCAAAAATAAACTTGTATCCAAAAGATGAAATGTAATTAAGCTATTCAGTTCATGATATGAAGTTCAATATTACTATCTTCCCCCGATTGCAGCTTACAATATTATTATAAGCAACACTAAAAGATTTATCTAACTTCAATTCATATCACAGCTGCACAAATGTTTTCAGAAAAATCAAAAGAAAAAAAATTATACTAAATGAAGCAACACAAATAAGAAACAATTTCAAATACAGATAAATTTTAAAAAAGAAAGAAAATTGATGATTGGTGCTGAGCTTATACATGGAAGATGGTAAAATCTCATATAAATAGCAGTAAAAGTTCTATTGATTTACTAAGATTTTGGATTATCAAACAACACTGTGTTTCTTACAGAATTCCTATCACGTTTGATCTGATCCAGGTCAAAGGTGTATTACCCTTTTCAATCAGCAATCACTTGGAATGTTCTTTTATTTTCTTTACCTTCTCAATGTTCGGAAGATTGCCAACCACCTTGTAAGATTGTCTCTCCTATACATACGAGTGCGTATACCCAACATAATTGCCTCATACTTAATTTATATTTAAATAAAATAAATGGTTTGAGAAAATTAGCTTTAATGTTATCTATGTTATTTTAATAGACTTCTACTTGTTTGGTTTTCGTGTCATTTTGTTATTTAAGTTTTCTTTTTAGTCCAATACCTAAGAGAATTCTGTCTGTAAAAATAATAACAGTACGATATATAAAATTGACTAAATATTCTACTAAAGGATATTCTTTCACAGATTAATGTTTCAATATATCTAATTTTATGGCCCTTTTTTCTTGTTCTCTGTACGTATTTGAAATAAATCAGATTTTTCAACAGAAACGAATAAAAATAAACGGATTAATGCAAATGATTTTTTTATATTCTTGAGTTTAAATTAAAACTTAGAAATGAAAAAAAAAAATAGCATACGGCAACATATCCCAGTTTGCAAATAAAACTCTAAAATTATTAAAACCAATATTGAATAAGGATTTAATGTTGATATACTTATGTTTAAAAGAGGAATTAAAACATATATTGTTATATGAATGTTATGATAGGAATGATTTCAAATGAGCTTTTAAAATAAATTATACAAATGTTATAAAACAGAAAAGAGTAAAAGTTTTTATTCAATGCTACATGTAAGTTTAAGATTACATTTTTCTTTGTAAAAAATACTAAGGCAGAAGCTGAAAGGATACTTACATTTTATCAACATCTCCCTATTTTTGTTTCAGATTATAATTTTCTGTCTTTTTCATTTTTATAGAATAAAGTCTGTCTTTAATTTTAAAGATTCATTACTCCAAAAGACATTATATATAGAGAGCTATTATATCAAATTTCCTTTAAAATGACATCTTGTTACAACAGTTCCGTTTATTTAATTAGTCTTGCTCCAGGCCTCAATTAGTTTTCCTAGCCATAATTTAAATTCTCCATATATTACAACGATAAATTTATTCTGAGATTACATTACATGAATCTGTTACAGCTAAATGGAAAGTCAATTATTGTACATAATAATATTTATTAGGAATAAATATTAATATTTTAATAATTTATAATTATAGTTTTTTACAAAACAATGCAATAACAATATAATAAAGTTATACCTTTAAAAAGAAAAATATTCAGAAATTAAAAACCATAAAATTTGTAATTATTTGGAAGATGGTATGTTTAATATATATATATTTCTTTAATAAATTATATTTAGTAAATATTAACAAAATTTTAAATCTCTCAAATTCAAGGACCGAACTATTTAATTTCCGCAGAAAATAAAACA
Source organism: Trichonephila clavata (assembly GCA_019973975.1). Taxonomy (NCBI): domain Eukaryota; kingdom Metazoa; phylum Arthropoda; class Arachnida; order Araneae; family Nephilidae; genus Trichonephila; species Trichonephila clavata. The sequence continues at coordinate 53,254 of BMAO01012491.1, forward strand.
AGGTCATAAAACTAAAAATACAATTTTTGTACTGGTGGAAAACAAAACTCTATAGTTTACTTCTTTACAAAATGTGGAAAAAATATTTCAGTTATTTATTAACAAACGATTGGAATGTAGGTGAATGAAAATATATAAGGAATGTGTTACTTTTATTTACAAAAACTAAGCACTTTGCTACTATTACTTCGATTAGATATCGTACATTATTATTAATAATAATTTATTAACATCTCCTGTAGAAAAAAATGCATTACTGAGTTTTGCATGACTTTTGATAATCTTCCCTAAATCATCATCTACTACAGCGTTTCTCAAACTGAAGGGCACCCCCCAGGGGGCATGATAACTCTACGAGGGGGGCGCGAGCATATTGAAAAGTCGAAAACAAAAGATTATTATAGAAAATCATTAATTTATGAAAAAGTAAACACAAACAAAATACATTAGGACGTATTAAAAAATAAAATACGTATTTACACTGATATAATGCACTAGTAAATGTATCAGTACTGCACAGTGTATTTATAATTAATTTAAAAGTACTGTTAAGACAAGTTTAAAAATTACCCGTGACCCATGGGCCTGGGAAAAATGATATCCAAATATTAATATGTATCTTGAGAATTTGTACGGTTTATAATGAATCCTTTAACTGCCGGTTGAAAGTTAAGCAAATCGCTCCCCAATGCCATCGTTTTCCACGTAGACGCACATATGTGATGTATGAGGGGGGGGGGAGAAAAGGAATAAATAAGCAAACCCTATGAAATAAGTAAGTCCTTCCCAAACTCTGTCAATGTCCTTTTATTGCATTCCAAGGTCTTCGGAATAATTATGTGGATAGTAGTGCACAGAAAATATCGGATTTCGGAAAGACGTATATATATGTCCTTGACAATTATCGTTTTGGTTAGCAAAACGTTTATATACGTCAGTGGCACGTAAGAGGTTGAAGTCGGATTGTAGCTTTAGCGTCAAAGTATAGTATTATTGAATTCAATACATTATTATTGTATGGAGGGGGCGCGATGAAAATTATGACTGAATATTGGGTCGCGAATATTGAAAGTCTGAGAAGCACTGATCTACTGAGAAACAAAAATAACAAATTTAGACAATGGATATAAAATACAGGGCTAGCGTAAGCGATTTGTTCGTTCTGAAAGTACTATGTACTATATATTTTCAAAAGCATTACAGTTGGGTTAGGTGTATCGGTTAGAATAACCTAGCTTTGTTCCCTGACCTTCCAGATCCCCTGATTTAACACTATGTTACTTCTTTCTATAAGGTACGTTAAAAACCTTGTTTACATATCCCAACTACCGCAATTCTTAGTTGAGCTCAAAGAACGCATCAGTGCTGCAGTGCAACCAATTACATCTGGTGGCCCCCCAGTAACTACTTATGTTGGTTTTTAAAAATATATGCTATAAAACGACACAAATTTTTACCCCCCCCCCCCCGAAAAAAAACAGGAATCAATAAAAAAATTAGGCTGAATTATTAGGGCAGAGCCAACTCTTCAATAACAGATTACAACTGTTCAAAATGGTAGCGTATCTGCCACTGAGCTCGCACACGTACCCAAAACAAAAACTTGGCATTACAGAGCAGCGCCTTCTAGTCGACGCTTTTCAACACAGAAAATTGACAGGACAATGCTACAACATGTATAGCAATGAGCTTTATTGTCGTCTAAACGTGTGCCCGGTCACCAAAGGGCACATATTGAACATTTGTAAAAGGAGTGTAAACTTGGTGAGTTTTGAGGATCCTTTCCTGTATCTTTCACGTGTGTACGTGTAATATTTAAGAAAATGTGGTCTTTTCAAAATGAATGAATCATTTATTATAACCCTGTATATTCAGTATTTTTTCATTTTTTTTGTGATAGTTGCTTACACACTTCGTCTGAAATATATTGCATCAAAATTCTTACTGTCGATATTTGATTCAAAATTGTAGAATGGATTAAGTTTTCCTTTTCTTTTTCTCTGCTAAATAAATTTTTCATGCATAAAAAGAACGATTTTATTTGGAAGGGATTTACGTTAAGGCAATTAGTTGCCTGTCCCTGTGACAAAATGACAAATGATGTATTTCGCTTCTTAACGGCTAATTATGGATACTAAACAAGATGCTAGTTCTTGCCAAAGAGTGCAGGGGTAAGAAATCAGACATCAGAGGGGAGGGAGAAATGGAGCAATATTTTTATTCTTGATAGTAGAAGGAACCTTTTTAGCGTAATAGCTGGTTTTTAATAATGAACCGGAAAGAAAATTTTTCACAAATGATCCAATTGAAGGGAATTATGGAGCAGAATCTCTGAGCATCCAATCTGGATAATAACTTTTAACTGCCAACCATGAAGATATTCGAAATTCCTTTTATGATAACCATTAAAAATAGAAAGAGAGATGAGATCTTTCTGTTTCTATCTTATGATATAGCCAGACATCTTAGTTTTCTTTTTGGAGGAGTATTTGTGTTTTAAATACATTTTAGTTTTGATAGGATTAAAAAAGATGCACAATTTCGAAATGATAAGAGAGATTAGATTGGAAAATAAAGTATTCGTGCTTTTGTTTTATAACAGTATTAACGAAAATGTAAGAAAATGATCATGGCATGATTATTGTTTTTCTTCCTACTAATTCATAAGTGCTATTCTAACTGGAATGAAAATAGTAATATGAACGTATGCATTAAAATGTGTAGATCACTGTACGAGTTCTTTGTTAATTTAGCAATGATTCTTACTTTGATTAGTTACGTAATGACTTTTTTAATCCTGTTTCTGAAAAGAAAACCTTTTTTTAATGGGAAATCATGCTAAATAGTTTTATTAAGCAAATTTTACAACTCTTTTTATGCAGTTATGAAGGAAATCACGTTTATATGAAGTATAAAATTTTCACTTTTAAAATGTAATCTCTCAAAACCCATTTACCATAAATAATTATAAGAACTCAAGTACAAAAAAAGTAAGACATTAAAAATGTCGTACTTTTTGATGGTACAATAGATACCTAGAAGATACATGAAGTTATATGCGTAGGTAGATGAAAAAGTTTGAAATTGGTACATATATCTGCAGTTCTCTTTTGAAAGAAAAAAATATCCTTGAGAAGTATTTATAAAATACTTCTTAGTATGCATAGTTCTAGTACTTAAAAAGAAGAGTACTTACAGGAACAAAATATTTTTTAATGATTACCTTACAATTTGTGAGAACTGAAAATACATCCCACTATGTCTAAAAGTAATAAAGTAGGAATACATATATTAAATTAAACGTTTTAATACTAAATAAAAAAGAAATATTTAAACGAAGTAAGAAATATCAAGGAATGAACAAAATAATCGTGTTCTTAAAAAATAAGAACATGATTTTTTCATTAGTTTTTTAACGCACTGAGTTTACAATGAACGTCAACTTTTTTACACCATATGTTTCTTTCATGGTTGTCAAGTAGACTTTTATAACTGATTTTTTACTATCTTAATTTGGTATTTAAAAATTTTGTACACTTAGTGTACATTGCATAATATTTTGTACAGTTTTGTGCAGTGGGTAAAAATGCAATATTTTAAAAATTTCAGAAATCAATTCTAATTTACTTAATTAAGTATAAACAAATTAAGAATTAATATGTAAAAACACTGTCTGGTAGTGAATTTGTGATAATTCGAAGTCAAACTAAAGCAATGGAAATTTTTAATTCCATTTCTACCAATTTATCTATAAAGAAATACAATGATCATAATAGAATTTGTTTCTTTTGTTTTTGATTCAATAAAAATATTAGCGATTCAGTGCAGCTAAGATAAAAATGTGCGCCAAACTCTGTTTTGTTTCACTGCAACCTAATGAAAGGTTTTGAAGAACGAAATATGAGCTGATTTCTTTGAAAATATTTTAGTAATTAATAACTGTTTTCTCTTGAAGTACTGAAAAATAACACTCTCTGCATTTATCAAAATTAAAGTTAAAATTCTCTTTCTCTCTCTCTCTCTCTCTCTCTCTCTCTCAGAAGGTATAGAAATATAACGTATGAGAGAAAAATTGAGGTAGAAATTATGTTGAAAACTTAAATGCAAAAAATAATTATGAATAAAGAGTAATTTCAAAAACACAATTTTATTAGTATATTAAAAATGAAAATAACATTTTGTTTTGTTAAAAATCGTTTAAACCGAAAACAAATCATAAAGGCGGGAGTCGTTCATAGAGATACTTTAGCTGAATTGAAATTTTAAATGTGTTCATTAGTATACCTTTTAATTTTTTTAAATAAACTCTTGCAAAATTATTTTTTTATGATTGTCATTTTTGTTTAATTTGATTATTGTATTGTTTTAAGATGCTGTACTCTTATAACTTTGATTTGATCTTCATATTTTTGTTAAAAAGTTATGTTCTATTAATAAGCTATTAGTAAAAATATTATAAAATAATTTTTTGTATTAGCGATTATTTCAATTTTTCTTATTCGTATTTGGACCCCTTTGTTGAAACTAAATGTAACAAACATGGTTAGACTGTAAAACTTAATTTGATGGGTGCCTTTCATTATGACATTATCCATCAATATTTTTTCCTTGTTTATTCATATTTATCTACCAAAAATATACATATATATTGAGGAACACAATAATTTAGGTCATAAAAAATGTTAAAAATTTACGGGTTCTTAATTAATTTTTTTTTCTAACTTTATTATATTTATCAAATATTTTCTCAAAACAATTTGAGACCTAAATGTATTATATTTTATATTAAAATTTATTTTCTAATTATTATAGATTAAATTTAGCTAAAAAAATTCATTTATTAAAATGATAGTTTCATAGAGCTGATTTATTGACGTATTTAAAAATTTAATCAACAATATAAAGTGAAAAGTTTTGTACATGGCTATATTAGTCAATAAAAGTTTGTAAGGAATGTTACCGATATACATACCTAAAAGAATTTAATTTTCTTGAACAGAAGTTGATTAATTTACAACAACAACTTTACTTTGCTTACAATCTCAGTTAAGTTAGGTTAATGATGCATCTTAAAGTATTCTGTACAAATATCTTTTTTCCCTTGAGCAAGCCTTTCTGAGTCTGTTGTGAAAATGTGAGTGACAAGTTTTATCAACATCCTCTAAGTCTTAGATTTCAGTGTCAGATAGCGATGTGCATTAATTTATCGATTTTTAATTGACGCCGCTGTCACGTAGAGAAGATGACGGATTTCTAGTAGCTAATTCCAAGTAGTAAACGCTGGTGGATCGAGAGAGAAATAATTGCTTCCAACTTAACTTATTAATCTGAATGAGATTTCTGACTTAAATTACAATATAGTTCAATGAAAGAAATTATAGAATTCATTGCGAACTCAGAAATGTAACATAAATTATTATTTATTTTAATTCAACAAATATAATTAGTCATTTTAATACAAACATAAATTAGAAGGTATAAGAAATTGTTTTTTTTTCCAAGAGTCCTTTTTATCAGTTGAGATTGTCGCGATTAAGGGTTTATTACTTTTGATTCTCTTACTTAGATAAATAGAAAAATTTTGATAAGAACTTAAAATCTAATTTACAGAATGACTTTTTATATTTAATTTTTATACTTTCATTGAAAAACTACATTTAGCAAAAACGAAACAAATAAACTGTACGCGTCAAAGTCTGGGGAAAAAAACATGATTTCTAAATTTTGGAGTAAGAATAAATTTGAACTTCTCTGAAGGTAAACATCTCCTTTAATTCAAGGAATAACTAACGTAGATTTAGTCATGAATTTTATCTGTTATGAACATACAATAGCATTAGAATACTTAAAAACAAAAACTTTAAAGTAAAAATTATTTTGCTTAAAAACTGGGAGAATTATTTCAATATAAATTAAAAATAATTAAGAGTATTATCAACAAATGTTAGGGCCATTTATCTACCTATTTATTAGATTAATTAGTACAAGCTAGGACTATAATATTTTTTTTCTTGTTTTTCCACGATTAATAACAAAACCTCTGTTAATAAAGTTAGCTATATAATTTTGGTTATTTTTGTTCGGTTTACTTTAATTCGAAGTATTTTGTGAGGATATAAATTATTTCAAGAACAACCTGAAGAATAAACATTTATCATATCAGACTGCGAAGATTAACATATTTAAGCATCAATTTACAATTTTAGTTTCTAAATATGCATATGTGATATGTAAGAAAATTATCATCTCGCAACGTGATCAAGAATCCTTGAATGTGATGTCCGCAAAATTCACTAACTGGTTATAAGTGGATTTTTTTTATTTAATCACATGTTATGCAGAAAATCTATGTAGCCCCCTTTATCGAAAAAATAATGAAATATTTTTTGACGCCTTTATATACTGTTTTACTACAAAAAACAGTTTGAAAATACTTTTTTACGGGAGAGGTAATTTCTAATGATATGTTTAATGCAATGAAAAGCAAAATTACATTGTAAACAAAAATTTGTAAAAATTGCATTATATTTATGTATATTTACTGTGGGGGGGGGGCACACTTCATGTCCGCCTAACGGACCTATTGTACTAATTATACAACTGTTCAAACTCATTGCTCAAATAGTAAAACTGTAATTTACATGTATTATGTATTGTAGTTCTATTTATTTGTTCTTTTTTCACAAAATTCGTTCTTGGCGTTTTCAGTTAAATTCCTCAATGTAGCTGCTCATTGTCCAATACTTCATTAATAAAATCCTCAGACTTTGATAAGCTTGCAGCTTTTGTAGCTTCCTGGATAGTTGAGTATTTAGTCCCGTTAATTCTTAATAAGTCTTCGGATGAGGCAACGTCTTTTTTTCTCACGCAATGATTCCAGTCCAAGCAATCGGTGCGATATTTTTGGTTGCCAATTTAGAGATTACGACGCATGCAAAATCGGGGTTGTCAGCTTGGCGAGTTATCTTATACGTTGAGATTTTTGCGATAGTACGTAATAAATTTATTACAGCATCACGAAAGAGTTTTTTTATACATATAGAGGAAAATAATTCTATCGTTTATTATAATCAGTATATAACTTTAATTTTACATCAAACTCGTTATTTATTGTATTTAAACAGTATAAATGAGTTATACTTTAGTATTTGTAATTATTTGTTGATAATTTATTTTAAATAATCTGCCATATTCGGAATTAGAACAAATTATGCTCAATGACTTCGGACACGTATAATTTTTCATAGAACAACCATTATTCTAAATGATAATGATTACTCAAACAAATATAAGATTACATGTTGACGAGATTTTTCGTCTCAGAGTTAAAGAGCTCTATACTATTATAAGTGTTCCTCTCGACTTCCTGGTTTATGCCATTGTAGGAAAATACCATAAGCGTAATATCTCATTATAATGAAAATATGATATCATGGGCTCTTGTTACAACATCAATCTACTGTCATTATTAAACCTTAACGGTCGCTGTAATTTCAATCGATTTCATTCCTGAAACATTATTTCGCTCACATTGATGAATTGTTCCCAAATATACAAAATTTTTATTTGTATTTTAGAGTGATTTAATTAAAATAAAGGCAAGAATTAATTACGTCATTCAACAGATGTTTGTTACTAAAATTAATTTATTGAAAGGACTTCTTATATAAATCAGAAATTTTACGGAAACAGGATGTTTACAAGTATATTCTTAACAAATTCTGAATAAATAGATGCTAATTTGGGTAATTTAAATGGAAAATTACTACATGCTGGAAAAATACGTTACATTGATTAAATACTTCACCTAACTTAAAATGATTATATCTTATAATAATTATCTAATAAAAATTATCATATCTTATTTTATCTTATTTTAAGAAAAATAAAATAATTATCTTTCTTTTATTTCGAAATATAGTGAAATTAAATAGGACCTAGTATAAAATAGGCTTTGGCTAGTATAAAATAGGCATATGCTAGTATAAAAGGCGCGTTAAACATGTTTCAAAATAACAACGTGCCTCTTTATTTACAATTATTACAGGTAAGAAAATCCCCTATTTTCTAATTTAATTATATAAATTTCTTTCTCCCATTAAGTTTTAATCCAATAAAAAAAATTGAAATAATAGTTTGTTTTGAAAAAAAATTAGTTGAGGTTAGTTAAAAATAATAAATGCATTAAATTGACGAAGTATTAAGATGCTTTCCAAAGATTTTTAATTTAAAGTCACGTTAGCAGAAAGAAAATCGATAATGAACCTTAAAATCACATGTAGGATCTAGGCATTAAAAGCGTTATCTCAAAATTAATCTTAAAAAATTTTACTAATCTTTAAAAAATTTTAATTTAGTTAAAATTTTAAAAAGAAAATCTTTCAAATCTTGTTTATGCATTTTCATGTTGTTTTCTCTTTTTATTTAAAAAATGAGTTTTTAAAATGTCAAGGACAAACATAAATTAATATTAAACATGTAATTTTCTTGTGCTACGAAATATGTGTTCACTTGAAGATATGCTAGCAAAATTACCAAACGCCTTTTATTTGATGCCATATTCGAAAATTGCCATGCATAAAATATCATACTTTTCAGCTTTAAAATAAATGAAGTATCATAAACCTAAAGAGAGATGTTGAATTCTTATCATATTATATATTTCTGTGCTTTCTGTGTTCCAAAGCACAGATATGAATAAGTAAATAATACAAGAATGGAAATTTTTAATGTTTAAAAGTTGCTTGTGTTTTGGAAAAAATAGAAATGAAATATTTCAGTAAAATTAATAAATGGGCAAAAAAGTTCACTTTTTTTAAATATTAAAAAACTATAAGAAATTGAGGGTTCCTAAATTATGAGATAAGATAAAGTTAGCACGACTTTGGTTCTATAATTTTATCGTATATACTAAATCAAATTAAATTTTTTTTTTTTTTTGACTAGCATGAAAAATAGTGGAACTACTTTTAATATCTGGCATTAATGGCGAGAAAAATAAGTTTGAAAAAAAATTTCATTAAAAGTAATTAATACTAATGTGCAACAAATGGAGATTTGAAATAATCCTTTTCATACAAGTATATTTTAATCAAAATAGAATAAATTTAGTTATTTGTTACATTACTTATTACTTTTAATCAAGATGTAAAACATTTGAATTCAGGCGAAAGTTTAAAACTAAGTATACACACAAACAAATAAATATATATATATATATATATTAGCTCACTTTCCCCCGCAAATATATATTTTTAATTAAATAATTTGTTTCATACATATGTGTGGATATTTTATTTAAATCTTTTCACTTTAACTTCTCATGGAAAATTGACAGAATTACCCTCTGTTATTTAAAAGAAATAATCTACATCAGGAAATCCCCGAAAGCTATTCATTTCACTTCAATTTTCTGTCGATTCTTTTAAAATCTAGTTCCGGTTTCGACATTTGTGGAAAGAAGCGCCATGTATTTGTATAAATGATCTTCTAAATCTGCTTTAGTAAAATATCTCGAAATTCACGTTCGCCCGTTAGAAAGAATGAAAAGATATAAATATACATACAAATCGTTCCTTTCCAAAGAAGGAAAAAATGCAGATAAGTTGTTGAACGATAAAAGAGTTAGCGAGAAAAGGAAAGAATTCGAATAAAAATAAATTGTCTGCTTTGGCATAATCCAGCAAAGTTAAATAAATTGTCTTTATTCTTTAAGCCGTTCCGACAGCATTCCGAATATTTATCTTCAAATTGAATATTTATCCTTTAAATTTTTTTCAGAAAAATAAATTACGGCAGATAGACTAATAAATGGATTTGTACATTTTAAGAGTGTTTTAACAATACGTAGGATCTTTTTCAAAGACTTAATGAGATAAGTTAAATATTGATATGTATGTTATTATTCAGATTTTGAGAATGGAAAGAAAGGTAAAGGCAATATTTATACTGAACAGGTTGATTTATGTTTGATTTTAATTCATTGAAGTATTTATTTGTTCATTTAAGTTCAAATTCGAACTTCCTTTCGCGAAATAATTATTTGCAATCAAAATAGAATAACCTAGGAATAATTAAAGATAACGATGAATAAATATGTACTCAATCAATATTTGTATTAAAGCTACTATTAACGAAAATTTTTGCATGCATCTCTGTTTCTTAAAAGAAATAAACTGAGAGAATATAAAGAAAAAAAAGAACAACAGCTTTATTTTCTTTCACAATTAAATGATTGTGTATACTGTTTATTCTTATGAGATATTGCTTAAAATTTTTCAAATAAGAAAAATAGGAATAACATGTATGATGAATAAAAGTACATAAGAAATGCAAACAAATACAGTGATGGCAAAACGTCCTGAACACACTCATTTTTTTGTCTTATCTTTGTGTTTGCCGTAATTTTTCTTTATGAAATTATTGTACTATCTTAAATGTTGTAATCTATTTTAATGCATTTTTAATGCTGATTTCAAATCTTTATTAGTTTTTAAATAAAGCTAGCATTTTTTACAGTACAGCTGCCCGAACACAAGAATGTATAGTATGTACAAATTAACCCCTTAGAGGTTCCATTTATTTCTGGATGATGGATCAAAAATGTTGATATTTTATGCTTAGTTTCAAGCATACATATCTTTTTAAGTAAAATAGTGTCATTCGCATACAAAACTTAATAAAAATTAAAGTTAAAAAATCTATTTAAGTAAATGAGTAATTTACCTGTAAAGTTGGCTTTCCGTATGGCAGAAATCATTAGACTTTGGAGTTAGTTCACACTAACTATTAATATGAAGCTTAAAATACATAGTCTTTATCTTAAATTACAAATTTTATCTACATCTTTTGCATTTACATTAATGATTATAAAATTATTAATCAAAATTTGATCATGTAAGATAAATTTGAAAACACGGTACTCTGCACATAACCTAACATTGCCATATGGACAGTAGAATCTTTTTTTCTCTTCTTACCTTCTTTCTCTTAATGTTTCTCCTTGAGCAGCAAATAATACACTGTCGTATTAGATAAGTTTTTTTTTCTCTGTTGGGGGAATGTAGTCAACAAAGTGTCTTTTAGATAAGCGTGAATGGGGGTACTCAGCAGAAGGACGTCCTCTTTTTACAGAAAATTCCATCGAGTGGTACTATTCAATTATTCGAAACTATAAAAAGCACATGTGAACTAATTTGGGAAAGACCGATCGTACAGTGTAAAATTTTACAGTGCCCGAGTTACACTCGGGATGAGGCAGGATGATACGTTTCACCTGACCTAGTTTAGCTCGGGAAAAACCGAGAAGGGGTTTAACACTATATATAAAAACATAATATGGGCCGTAGAATAACACACAATTTTACAAACACGGTCTATTTAACATGGCTTTTGAAAATTACATCAATGTTGCATGTCTGAATATTAATATTTTATGGGTCAGTCGTTTTCTTTAATCCTAGCTCCGCATCATTCGGAAATGGAAAGCACCCATTTCACAAAAAAGTTCTTTCGTGACAACATGGTTGAAATAAAATATTATTAACTTCACCATTTACTTGTAACGACACACCTTCCCGTCTACCCTGTGACCCGGCTAAAGGTGTAGGAGGAAGTGAAGGACGTCCAATGATTTATTCAGTACTTTAATTAACTCAAAAACAAATCAATGAATTAGAATAAATAGGATGTTTCCGATTAGCTAACAGAGGTAAGGAGTCGAGAGTCGCGTTTTTGGAGAATACTAATAATTTATCCACGTTGTATTAATCAATCTTCTACCTTAATATTGCTTTAAACGGCAGATATGTAAATAATTGCCACTTAAACCTCTTTAATAATTTAAACATTAAAACGTACTATAAAGGTGACTAATACCTGAACTGTAGGTAGTCTTCTTAACTTTTAATGCGTAATCCTTCAATCTCTTTATAATTCCAACTTCTAATCTTTCTTCTCTCACACTGACTTACTAACTCTCTTCCGTATAACTCTTCTACTTATATCTCACTTCGTTACGCTTTTACTAACTAACCTTACTAGCACGCGCGAACCTGAACTATATATAATAAACTTAATTTGCATAACACGGTTTCTTCTTAAGAGAAGGTTGTTTTTCGTAGCCCCAAATATTTCCAAAGAGGGTTAGTTGAAGGACGCGTTTAGATCCGACACAAACTTACGTTTGCTTGAAAGTCCCCCCCCCCCGAATACCATAACCAATGTTATGTTATAGATTCTCTGTCGGATTAAGACTCGATGACTGTTCTGCCTAGGTCCTTTTATTCACACGATTTTCAGCGAACCATTTTTGGACTACTTTTACTCAGTGGCAAGGATCATTAGCGTCCTGACAAGTCCACTATTGATCTCCAAGAATATCCATAGTTGTTGGTAGCAATTCATTTTGTAGTACTTTGTATTTTTTTTAGTATTCACAAGTTTTCTCTGTTCTTCAAAGGATGTGAAGTCTTACAACTGCACGAGAAAGGCACGCAGTCTCATATAATCACTTTCATCGGATACATTATTGTGGGCTTCAGATATTGAGAGATGGATTCCTTACGAGTGTGTAAACACAAAATAGTGCCAACACAAAACTGACTTTCATCATCAAATATCACCTTTTCTAAATCTTTAGAGGTCCATAATGAGTGATAACTTGCCTGCCCGAATCAAAGGAAGGGGAGTCGGGTATTATATGGAATATTTGGGTAATGTGGAATTCCGAGGTTTTGGTTCTGTTTGAAGATGTCAATGCGGGGAGAACTGCTGAAGAAAGACTCTCATGATGTATTCTAGTGAGAGTTGACTGCTTGTTGTTACCATACGACTCGCTACAGCACAAAGTGTGTCTTACAATTTTCAAAAGATTTTGCAGGCACGTTTTCAAACATTTTTACTTTCTAGTATGCATGTGACTAGAACATTGAAGTTAAGCATAAAGTGCACTGAAAGAAATGCAGCTTGGAATACTGTGGTCGTTATTTGGCTGACCATGTTTTGTCCTTCAGTTAAAAGGTTCATTTTCCAAGATAGCATGTCGGGTATCATGGAATACCTAGTCATTCCATAATACTCGACGTAAAAGTATAGCATTGTAAGCGACCCGTCAAAACATACTGAATAAAAATAGAGCTAAAAATGAGTTTGGAGTATAATATTGATGGGCATATATATATTACAAAAATATACAAAAAATAGTTATATACCTAAGATAAATATAGTCATGATAGAATAGTTTTAGCCACAGAAATACTAGAGCAAACTCCTGGACTTAGGAACCAGGATTGCAGGTTTAAAAAATGTTTTCGGCCAGCCAACCTTCCCCGGAATTTGCCAATACTCTGGGCCATAGGAAAAGCAAGAAATTTCTAGAGAAGTTTAACTATTATTATAAATAAAACCATAATCTATTAATGTAAAACGATAATATTATAGCCTGTAATAATTACTAAAATATTTTAAAATCAAATATATATATATATATATATACAGGGTGTCCAGCCTTAATGTGACCCAATAGCTAATTTCCGAACCGTTCGGCTTAGATATACACTTCGAATTTGAAAAATGTTTTAAAACAGGTAAAGCATGTTTTTACGTGCTTTTCGAACCAATAAACCCATTTTAAAAAATTACAAAAATTAATTTTTATACGGTCCCTAGGTTTTATCAGTTATATTTAGGAAAAGATGCAGTACACAAAAACAAAGTAAACACAAAAAGTTTCATTTTATTACAATAAAAACTGACCAAGTTATGCCTACATAAAATTGAAGCATCTGAATTGCTCAGAAAAGGAGGTCGTATATGAATTGAGTTTAGAGAACAGTAATTCACTATCTACAGAAAGAGCAAAAGAAAAACATCATAGTAATATTGAAACATCGTAGTAAACATCATCTATTGACAATTTGTATTGCTGTATGGCAAACAATAAAAATTAAATTAAAGAAACACAATTTGTACCGAAAAGATTAAAACAGCTTGTTTTAACAAATAGCAGCAAAATAATACAGGATTTGCCATTCAAATTATAGCATAATGTGGAATGATGCGCCAATCGTGAATCAGGGGCTTTATTATATGAGAATGACCAAATTAACTTAAATAATGTTGATGGCACGAGACAAGGGAATACGTCTATGACAACTCCCAGTTTTATACAAGCGTTGAACAGCACGGGCAATTGTCCAATAAGATGGATGTCTTCGAGTGGGAAATTTAATGGCATAAAGTCTTGCCGCCTCTCTCTTATTTCGATTACACTGCCCATAAAACAATACCATTTCGCAGTATTCTTCATTTGCATACATCTCGTTTTCCCTTACTAGAATTCGTAATATTAGAATACGACTGTATGCAATTGCAAACGACTACACAACAGATTTTTAACGTTCGTCATGATCAGCAAAAATGCAGCAAATCAGACTGAAGCCGCAGCATATAAGTCTATTTTTTTGGAACTGCTTTTAAAATGTTTTCTTTGTCCAAAATATTTTATTTTTTCTAAGTTTTACATGTGCACAGGATAAATTTTATTTCTTAAGTACTCAATTATTGTATAATTAACGTAGGCTTTTAAATTTAAAAACGATTTACATAAAAGTGACGCGCAAGAGCGAAAGTTTCCTTGCAGAGTCCAACTAATTTCACTTTGGAGACCGCCCCTTACTAACTTCTTGAAAATGGCCCAGAAAATGGATAAAATATATGTTTTTTAAAGTACCCTAACTCGGCCAGTTTTTATCGTAATAAAATGAAACTTTTTGTGTTTACTTTGTTTTTGTGTACTGCACCTTTTCCTAAATATAACTGATAAAACCTGAGGACCGTATAAAAATTAATTTTTGTAACTTTTTTTAAATGGGCTTTTTGGTTCGAAAAGCACGTAAAAACATTCTTTACCTGTTTTAAACATTTTTCAAATTGGAAGTGCATATCTAAACCGAACGGTTCGGGAATTAGCTATTGGGTCACATTAAGGCTGGACACCCTATATATATATATATATATATATATATATATATAGATTATTCATTTGGAGTAACTGCTATAAACAAATATTAATTTGGATTATAGCTGCTTGTTGGATTAATTTGTGTGTGTGTGTTCCTGTGGAAGATTTCTTTCTGATGGGTAAAATTTCTAAAATAAAAATATATTGATTTACGAAAAAAGAGTGTGTGTGAATAATTAATTTTTTAATAATAAATGGTGTTTATGAATTTAAAATTTGTTTTATATGGTTTCTAAAATACATAAAATGATGAATCTCCATTTAACGACTTTTCCACATAATGAACTTTTTTCGGGTGATTTAGCGACTTCGTTAAATAGAGGTCCGACTATATATATATATAAACAATTTAAAGTCGTTAAAAATCAGCACATATATAATAAAATGACATTGTAAGGGATAAAGCATTCCTGGATATCTAAATAATAAGTGGTAGAAAATTTACACACTCATAACAGCAGCACAAATATACACAAAGTTTCAAAGATCTATTAAATTAAATTTTGCTTCCGGTTTCCATAAGATTCGTCAAACATTACAAAATTGCATTCTAACAGTTGATGAGCTTTTACTATTAACAAGAATTTAAATTTATAATTGAAAAGATTGAAAAAAAGTTAGAAGGTAACTAAGTCTTAGAACAATGGGGATAATTCTTATTCTAAGAAAAATGTTACCATCAAAGTATGACAAGAAGAGTGCTATCCCCATAAAAATACTTTACATAAATTACCAGTATAAGAAGAATTTTGTTTGGGGGCTGAAAATCTGAATTTAGTAACTTTAAGCATTTGAACCCCAAATATATACTTTCTTTCTGCTTTTAATTATTTAATTAAATGCTTAAACTTTTTTAGTGGAATCTAATGGACAAATATCGAAAATTTTTAACAATCTTCCATTTGATATAGGCTGTATCAAAACCCTGGAAGCATTTCAATTGCAGAAAGTTCTGATATAAATTACTGTTATTCAATAGAAATTAGGTAATTCAATTCTCGGTTAACTCTTTTTATTAAATGTATTTCTAACTAAACACTATTTTCTTTAGAAGGAAGAGTAAATAAATCATACTAATTTGCGATTGTGTCTCGCAGCTTTTTGATTTCATATACATGGGAAGAAAGATTAAAGCAGCTACCCGGAATACCACGTAAATTGGAAGAGCGGTAGGAAACAACGATAAGGATCATAATTACCTAGGAAAGCATGATCGGATGTAAGAGGTGGCGGTATACGTGACCTCTCAAGGTAGACACATGCGAATTTCCTCATTGTAGATATCGAATGAGTGTGGTCATCACAAATCGTTTCACGAAAGCCGAGTTGGCCAACAATCCCTTCGTATATGATTTAGTTAATGCTAATGAACGCGGTGTTGTACGATTTTATGGATCAAGAATTTCATCGAGGAACCTCCAAAATCCCCAAATATTCTCTCAAGTGCATCAGAGTCTGTATAATAGTCTGTCTTTAAAGTACGGATGAAGAACACTGGGGGGATGGGATCCTAATAGACAGTGAGCGTGTTTTTAGACAATCAGTTCAAAACGTCATGTGATGTCATAGTCACATGATAAAAACAATCACGTGTTTCTTGCTAATCAGTTCGTTGTTGCTAACTTTTGATCTTTTCAGAAACTTTCTTTTAAAAAGTACAAATTTTTCAACAATAATAAAGCACATAGGTAGACAAAATGAATTTTATTTAAAAGAATATACATAAAAATAGATTTTTTTACATAACAATTAATGTAAATAAAATTTAATGCAATTATAAAATTTTATTTAAATTTTACAAATTGAACAAGTATATTTAGTTTGATATCTGTTTTGAAATCAATGGAGAACATTTGTCTTCATCATGTAACCGTCATGAATTCAGTCCACTGTACTGGAAGAGGATTTGTTGAACTTTGCGGGCGGAATCTCGGCACTTGTACACGGGGACTTCCCATTGCAACAAGCTCATCTCAAATAACTGGGGGGGGGGGGGTTAAGCATCAAGTATCTTTGAGAATATTCTGCAGTTCATGCGGCGTACGAGTCATGTATCCTTCAATGATAATGAGTGGAATTTTGAATATTTTCTGTGGTTCTTGCAATTATTACTGTATTTGTTTTACGGTAATAAAGCCTTTTATTATCACTTTGTGTATCGTGTCCGTACAGTGTCTTTATAATTTATTATTGCCCGAGGCGGCCAATTCCGATCGTTCTTTTCTAGGTGATTGCGATTTCTAACGATTATTTCTACTTTTTCTTCAAGTTTCTTCCAAAACATTTTTATATTTTAGAGAAAGAAATATTTTGCTTAAAAGTTTCACATTGATTCATATTATCTGATACTATTACTATGCTACACGTTACTAAATAATAGATATTTTCTTAGAGAGGAGTAACACCAAAAGTAAAAATCTAAACTCTTAAGTCAATTATATCGAATGATTTATGAAGACATAATATTTTGAGATTAGCATTTTTCAGGATCAAATGCAAACACAGTAAAAAAGTAATAATTGGAAAGACAAAAATGAATTACAAAATATTGCGATCTGCTGAGATGTACTCAATATTTAAGGAATGAAAAATGCTAGTAACTATTTTATTTCTTAATATGCAATTTCTATAATTAAATTTACTCACAATTAATTAAATTCAAAGATATTCAAGAGTATACATTTAATTATAATCTAGTGTAAAACATTTTTTAAAAATCAGTAGTACTCGAGCGGTTCACGGTTGTAAAACTAAAATACCATTTGAATAGGAATATTCTAGCAAATCAGAGTAAAATGACAGTAACTTGAATGAAAAATGTTTGCTTTGTAACTACTATCTTGATAATGACAATCCCTTCAAAATTATGAGGAATGTAATTTTTTTAATCAAAAAGTATTATGAGTAATAATAGGTTTTCCACATCGAATTAAACTGGAGCTCAAAGTTTTCATCTGGCCTTGTACAGAAAAAAAGGACAGTTTTCCTCATCATTCGACCTGGATAGAAAATCGAAATACTTTAACGTTAACTCCGAGTGGAATTTTAACAATACTTTAATCAAAAATAAAAAAAAAACTATTAAAAACAATCAAAATAAGATTTCTAACCCAAAATTCCAGCTTTGAGTGATCTCATGAATATTAGTCCACATATAAATTCATAGTCAATTTATTTTTAGAAAATAAAATATCAAAGATTCAAAAATTAAACTCTAAGCCTCTAAACTCCGGTTGAATAGAATAAAAATTAAACCTGTAGTTTAATCCCTTTTGGTCACACAATATCCGTCCTTTATTAAACCTAACAAACAATTCTAACTGTTCCAATTTCGTCTAAACGTTTGCAGATGACATTCCTCGAAGATAAATGCTCCAACTGAAATCACCCAATGTTATTTTTCTGCTGCAAGCGAAAGAAATTCCAGAAAACGCAATCGCACAAAAGATACACATTTCCCGGATAGGAGAGTCAGCCACTTTCCAGTCGGACCATCCCTGTTTAGCTCCTCCTTATCCGTGTTCCGCTCGGGTGAGCTCTAAATCAGAAGCGCCGGACACTGTCCTAATTCCCCGCTTAGTGCTCGGATAAGTGCAAAGGTTAGAGGTCTGTGCGAGAGAGGAAAATATAAACTTGCCGGAGAAGAGCCCCTTCTAATAAAAGGAGGTGGTTCAGGAATGCTTAAAGAGAGATTTTCCTTTTCGTTCTTTCTCTTCCACTACTTCTACGAGCTCTTTTTCCTTTTTCCTCCCCCAGGTGATTTTGTTTTGTGGAAACTCGAAGCTCGTATTTGAAATGAAAATAAAAAGAAATACATATGTAGGGCTTAAATACTGTTATTACAGTAATTAACATTTTTTTCTAGAAGATGTAAAGATCTTAATGAAAGAACAAACTGGTTGTGCATCTCAGTATATTATTATTTTAATCATACCATTAAAGTGCTGTTTTTTTAGAACGCAAAATGATTCCGTATAAAAATAATTATTTTCTTTACATAACAGCCAAGCTTTTTCAATGACTGTAAAAGTCCTTATTTTATTCAAGTTATAGCATTCAACTTGAAGTTATTTGAAATATCACACATTTTAAAAAAAGCATGGCGTACGCTTAAATCTTAGACAATTTTTTTATGTAATAAGTTGTATGCATAAAAATGAAAAGAATATTTTCTCATATACTTGTTGCCCGTTTTTTTGGAAATTCCATAAAATGGTCGGAGACATTTAGATTAAGTAATGAAACAATTAAAGGATAAAAAAAATCAAAATAAAGAATATATTATTATTTTTTTAGACAGTTAAGTCTTTTATTTAAATATAAACCATAAATGATCTACTTTAAAATTTACCGCAGAAAAATACCTCCTTTTAAAACTAATTCCCTTAAAATTCTTTTTGTCTTTTGTCACGTAGCAAGACTCAAATGTTTAAATTGTGAAAAATATTCCAAATTTTAATAACTTTGCACGTTTACGTTATGCTATCTATATTTAACATAACGTACTTAAAAGTTTTGGAAAATTTTTTTAGGTACTTCCTTTGTTAATTTACCAGTTTAAGTTAAATATAAATTTAGCATTGAATATATGAAATATTAAATATGGAACATAATTTCTGCGGGGAAAAAGTAAATGATTTAGAAAGAATTGAGTAACATAATAAAATATGTTGACCTTTTTAGGATAATGAAGTCAATCTACTTAATTTAAAAAAAATATTCCGAATTTAAGTCCTATTTTTTTAAAACAGCTATTAACGAGAAAGTAAAAGAAGAAATTTATATATAATTTATCTGATTCAATAAAAAATGCTTAATTTAAAAAAAATGGGTTTATATATTATTATTTTTCCTCTAATTATAAATTTATCAGAACTTATACTATGCAAGTAAAAAGCTGTGATAAAGAGATCATAGTTTATTCAAAACTATCTTATCAAACCGCTGGTTATTTGATCAATTAGTCACGTTTCTATCAGTAATAGATAGTATTTGGACTAATATATTGAAGAATTATTTTAAAAATAAAAATCTTTTTGTTGATTAAAAGAAAAGTGAACTAAATCAAAAGAGCGTAAGAGATCTGTTATTTTCTTGTCATAAGATTGCTTACATAAAAGAAATATTTCTGAATAATTGGAAAATTTAAAATATATACATATTTTTAAGTTAAGTAGAAATATAGGTATAAATTTCATTGTAATGTGTGATTATAAAGGTGTTAAAATATTCTTAAAAATATACAAAATTGTATACTTTTTGTTTTATTTTTTTAATAAGTTTCAAGATCTAAAAAACACAAACACACTTACAGATCAAAGAAATTATCACTTCGTCTTCTTTATATAATTTGAATAAAAAATGTGGCAATTTATTTTCTCGCTCAATTTGTATTTACCCTTCTTTAGAAATTATTCAACATTTTATGTTACCTGTTAGATTTATTAACGCGTAATATATAATATCTCTACCACTGTCGGAAAGTAAAGCAGTTTTTTAAGTTTAAAATGTTTTGCTTTCCGTCAAAAATATTTTTCCATACCATTAATTGCTTTGTACTAATTTTGTTTCACACTCTTTTACTATCTATTGCATATAAAAATGAAACTATTCATCAAACAACTTAATATTTTGCAGCCGAAAGTGCCATAAAATTATATCTCTGTCCCCAGATCTCTGTGATATATTTGATATATTCGATTTCCATGGTGGAAATGGCGTATGGTAAATTTCTTCACAAGATAGGCTATTGGTTCCTGGAATTTTCGCTCAGAAAATGATGTTCTCTTCTCATTTTGCTTTCGTAATTAATGGGGCGTAAGTTTATCTCCCAGAAACGTGTTTTTGCAGAGATAACACAAAACAGCTGCTGCATTTTCACGAGAAAAAGCCGGTAGAGCAAAAGTGGTACCATTGGTGCTGACAGCGTCGCATATCCTGAATGGATTTTCTGTAATTAATGTTCGCTTACATACTAACCAGAAAACATATACGAATTATGTATTTTGAGGAGAAAAATAATTCCTTAAAGAATAAATGCTTTTCACATACTTGTAATAATTCCAACGATGTTTTATTCATAAGGAAAGGAATCAAGTTTGATAAGTTTTTGTAATTTTTTTACGGTAATTTCTTTCTAACTTTCACTATTAAGGATTTTTATTGTTTCAATATTTTACTGTACTCCTTAAAATCAATCCATTATTGAAATAAAAACAAAACGGATTGTATTCCAGAGTTACTGCTGGTGTACAACCATAATCTTATATTATTAATTTAAACACTTCCTCACTTTTATTGAAACTGTATGTATTTCTAATACAAAACATAACACAAAATATAAAATTCCAACTTAATGATGCATAGCTGAAGGAATAATTAAAATAATTAAGCGTATGCATATTTAAATAAATATATTTTGTGATGTCCCAATAATTTTTATGGGGTATTTTAAATTGGAAATTTTTATAAGATTATTTAAATAGGTTTTTCATGAGATTTCAAAAACAACATTTGAAACTTTCACAAAACAGAGCATCTGAAATTACTGATAAATAGTTTAATTATGAAAAACAGTTTTAATATAGTTTCATTATGATCACATTTAAGTGTTCTCGAAGAAATTTTTACGTCCACAAATAGTCGAATATTAAGCATAAATTTATTTAATATATTTTTTTACCTGTAAATGAATAAATAAAATCAAAATTGTGCTTTAGCTGAATTCTAACTAGATAGGAGGAAGACAAATAAGTTCACAGCACTTAACATTATCTTAAATAAATAGGTATCAAGTATAACAACCCAGATTATGTAACTTAAGTTTATTGTAAATGTTTAATAATGTGGTGTGATAAGTTAACGTTACTTACAATATTTTTACAATTCCCTAATAAATCCATAAGAATATGTTTTCAATCGAATAAAAGACGTGAAAGAAGAATCGAGTACAATATTTTTATAATTCCCCAATAAGTACATAAAAACATATTTTCAAACGAATAAAAGACAAGAAAGAAGAGTCGAGTAACATTGAAACAAAAAATTATTTTTCTGTGCTTAAAAGTATACAAATGGTTTTGTTTAGATTATATTAAGTTATGTATATACAGAAAGAAAAAAGGTTTTAAATTCTAAAGAAAGAATGCTGAAAAAAGCGGGAAACACCAGCCACCAAAATAATAAAATTAGGTAATATGTGACTGTAATAAATATTAAAACAAAGAAAGGTGCATATCCAGAAAAAATTGCAATTGTATGTGTTTGCTTGAGAATTTTTTCGAGGCTTTGCTATTAGTATAAAATCTACTACTTTGAAAATAATTCATACCATTCACATTTATATATGATTAAGCTTTTCTAATTAAAGTTGTTTCTAAAGTATGTTTTTTTTCTTTTGCTCATTACATTTTATATTATTAACAATAGCAATTTAACAAAAAATATCCAATTTTAATAATTAAAAAAATGTTACTTTATAGGCTGGGCTTTTATAAAAAAATGTAATAAAGCTCCTCATTTATGCCCACCTGCATATAATTTAAGGTAATTACAAATATATTTCATATTGTCAAGCATATAATTTTGCATATTAAAATGCAGGACATTTGTATTGATATATCGAACATGTAATGCTCTGCATGTTAACTTTATTAATATCAATTGATGTGACCAAATGTAATGCATTGAACATTTGCTTAAGTAAATAAAAATTTTCAGAAAAATTTAAACACAAATTTGATTAAGACAAACATAAAAAAATAGTCTTGAATATTTATTCAGTTCTTATAAAACTTCAGACAGTCATTATAAAGCTTTCAGAGAAATAAAAGCTACGATTTTATAACTTAGTTTAAAAAATTAAATATAGTTTAACATATTTTTAAAGTTTAACTCCATTTTGTTAGATACTTCTGTACTATTCTTTCTTTTAACTTCAATTCATTGCTGGTATTTTTTAATGGAAGGCTAAATACATCTAAATAAGTGATTCATTGCAAAGTCTTTCATTCGTTTTTCCTGGAAATGACAGTCCTGTCTTGAGATTATCTATAAGAGTAATGGATAATAGTTGCGGAGTGAAGACGCAATTAATCAATGCCTTGACAAAAATAATGTTGGTACTTTTAAAGTGCTGTGATTCTTTTCTTTTTATTTGAAGTGACAAAAAAGTGAATAAAAAGATTTATATTCACGTTTTAATCCATCTATTTCAGTATTGCACAGTTTGGTTATTTTTAAGCTACGCAGACAAGGCATTGTACTTTATTTATGTATTGTATGAAGGAGAGAGAGAACAAAAAAATTTTTTTTGGCAGAATATTTTACATTTAATTTTTGTTGTTTGATCTTAAGTTTTATATTCAATAAAAGCATGTGGTGCAAAAAATGTTTGCTTAAGGAAAACTTCATATAATTTATTTGAGGTTATTCATATAAAAGTAATTCTACCCTGAAATAATTAATGTTTGTTTCACAAGAAAGTTAAGAAATTTAAGGGAATTCAAAATAAAGGAAAAGCACTTTTTCTTTTTTCCATCCCTTGACAATATATATATATATATATATATATATATAATTTTCTAATTTCCTTTTAACTTAAGAATTTGAACAAAATAATAAATTTTAAATTTTTTGAATAAATGAAAGTTGGTTGGTGAATAAATGAAAACTGAAGCAATTTGCTAAAATTTATAAAACCTTTAATAACTTAAATGTTAATTGAATTTCTCAATAGAGTAACAATGAAAATAAATACATACAAAACTATTTAACTTTTAATTTTTTGCAGAAAATCAAACTCTGCTATTTGCATTTAATACAAAAAACAATTTTTTGTTTCCAATTTTAAAATATCATTAGTTAATAGTTTATCATTCGACTTTTAAAACTATTCCTGATTTTTGGGTAATAAAATACCATAAAAATGTCATATTAATCATATAATCTATTATTTGAAAATAATTAATCAAAAATATAATCATCAAATTTTGCAAAAATAGGTTTACAGTTTTCAATTTATTTAACCTCTTTTTGCATGATAATGGAAATTTCCATCACAAGATTTAGTGAACAAAGAATTGTATTCAAGACAAGAACAAAGAATTGTATTGTAAATTGGTTTTTGCTGACAACTTTTTTCACGACTACTGTGTAATAACGGAGGTAGCTGTAAAAAAGTCAAATGTAACAATAATTTAATCGCGTTTTAACTTATCTTTCCGTTGTTTGTTGTGGTTGGAAGAAACGGTGCGATTTCTTGAATATTTTTTTGATAACTAATATGACATTTCTTTTGCTAATAAAAGTGATAATGAGTGGAAAAAAGGTTTGTTTTTTATGTTTCTGTTATTTTATGGGCAATTTATATTGAATACCCCCAAATAATCTTCCCAAAACCATGGGGCAGAAATTTACATCACTATGCAGTTGTTTCGTTTCTATTGTATGAAGAAAATGTTTTTTTACTATATTTTTATTTTATGTTATTTTTGTAGAAAAATTTAGAAGAGAGGGACATTGAAGATTACTTGGATTAGTTAAAAGGCGGTTAACAATCAAAGAATGGCCAAGACGATGAAAATTCTGAAGACGAGTTTTACGATGCAGATGAAATTAGAATAATAATAATATTAATTATATTTTGAATTATCACCAAGAAAAAAATTATACAAAGATATATGAATTTTTTAAAATTATTTTGAACGGGCTTAATATGTAAATTTGCATGATGAGGGATATTTCTCCCTCGTATTTTTTAAAAATTATTTTATATTTTATATCTATGTATACTAGGATATTTTATATAAAACATTTTTCCCCTTTAATCTAGAGCATTCCCCTAATTTATTTCACACAAAAGAGAAAAATATCATGTAAATGCAAAGAAGGTTTAAGAAACAGAGTCATATATATATATATACATAACTTCTCAGAATTTTTTTTATTATTCTTTTAAAATTAATTAGAGATAGCAGTCCTATTTTTTGGTCGAGTGAATACGAGTAATTCTTCTAGGCTTAAATTTTAATATTCTCTAGCTTCAGCTTGTCTTTTTAATTATTCATTTATCGCATTTCACTCAGCATAATAATTAAGTTCTTTTCTTAGCAAGCACTGGCACCGGTTTTGAATTAAATTAATTGCTTCCTATTTGTTGACGGAAAAGCGAGTTTGAAGTCCTTTTGTGAAGAGGAAAACTTTTTCTTACAACTCTGTTCGAAGTTTAGGCGTAATCTCAAAGTTCACACAGTCAGTGGTTCCTTGTAATGAGAAAAGTGGCAATGAAAATTTAATTTAAGTTAAAAATAGCGTGTAGTAATCTTACACACACGTGTGCTTGTTTTATGAAACGGGCCTCTTTCAAAAGGAGTATTAATGTAATTTCCTTCTACATTTCGTTGAAACATGGCAAAATGAAAAATCCTCAATTAGAAAAAAATCTGGGAGAAAACTTTGAAACATTTTTATTACACTCATCAAAAAGATTTCTAAGTATAATTTCTTCTGTACTTGAGGTTCTACATAACTTAAACTTTTAATTACAATGAAAATGTAGTTATATACAAAAAGAAGACACTCGAATCCTTAGCATTAGATCAGTCATTAAAAGATACAAGTTTTTTTTCATTTACAAACCTTATTACAATGTACTGTATTCTGCAATTATTCGAACAATTTATAATTTGCAAATAAATGGAGTTATTTAAACGTACAACTAATTAAAAAATGTATTAGTATTAGTAAAAAGGTGTTTACACCAAAATTTATCAATGGCTTTATGAAAATAGGTAAATAAATTTTATTAAATTTTTTTATTTACATATGAGAGTGGGCTTTGAACACCTTTTTCTTGTTAGCTTACAGAATAAAAGTCCATAATCAGTTTAATAAATGTTTTAAATGTTTTGCAAAAATTCGAGTCAATTAATTTAAATGTAACTTTTGAGTCACAAAAATATTTTGAAGAGCTTACCATACTGGATAAAAAGGTTAATCACATGATCAATTATTCTACTATGAATAACAGTCTAACATTAAGAATAGATAAGTATTGGAATAGATTAAAATTTTTTACATGCAACCAAAAAATATCCACCTTTTTTATTTCATGTCTCTAATATTATAATGCGAAAACGAATTTTTAAAACTTATTCTTAATTTATTTAAAAAATGTTTTTAAAACTTTTTACAGCACTGTTAAAGAAGCCGAAAAACATGACTTAAGAACAGATCTTTTTTTGTAACAGCTTTCATATTTCAAGATTTCATATTTCTGTATTAAATTTAAATATATCTATTATTCATTATTTAAGTATTTAAAAATTGCTTATGATGATACATTAAATACTTAACACGATATTATTATTGCATAACAATGTATTATTCTTTTTAAGAAAAGGTAACGCATAAATTAATCGTTAAATACAAAAATTTCTATTGAGTGATTTCCGCAAATGATTGGACTTTAAAATACTCAATTTGACGCATTTTACCCTAAAAATAATTAAATTCAAAACTACAAGTATTAACAAATGCTCGGCCCCTCCATGTGCTTAACAGGTGCCATCTCCCATTTTCCCCACACATTTAGACCTTGACAATAATACGCGAAAAAAATTTCGTAACTGTGTGTTTTCTGTATCTGTCTAAATTAAGTGTGAGCTTTTTTTAGAATGAGAAGTAGAATACTCAAAAATATACCTTACAATTGTTCCTTTTTTATCGAAAAATATTACCTCAATAGAAAATGGGAATTCTTTGAGACAATTTGATGCAAGCAAAATTTGTCAGCAGCTTTGATCTTTTAAAGATCAAATAACAAGTTCTTCAAAAGATCATGCTGATTTGATAGGAATAGATAAGAAAAAAAAAACACAAGGACGACTGATGTTGCTAGCAATTCATACGTATTTTTTATACATAAATAATATGATAAGAAGTGTGAAGTAGTCTTTGTGACTCCAGATGTTTTTTTGTTATCCATGTAAA
Source organism: Trichonephila clavata (assembly GCA_019973975.1). Lineage (NCBI taxonomy): Eukaryota > Metazoa > Arthropoda > Arachnida > Araneae > Nephilidae > Trichonephila > Trichonephila clavata. The sequence goes on from BMAO01012491.1 coordinate 80,267, forward strand.
TATCATCAAGAGAATATTATAAAAATGGCTGTCAAAATCGTTGGTTAACTCTTTCTTGAAGAAATATCTCAAAGATGAAGTTGATTCTTGGGGTTATCTTTTTGACAGCTTGCCTGGTAATTATTTGCTATATATTTTTATTGATAACAGAGCAAAAAAAACTTCTATATTAAGGTGGTAAAGAATAATCAACTATCTCCTCTAAAATAAATAATTTATCAATAATTTTGTTTTAAAAATAAAATTTATTTTTAAATTCCTTCTTTTTGATTAATATTATTTGAATAAAAATTATAAACGCATAAAAAAATAAAAAATTATGAAATTCTTCTTAAGTTATAAATTTATGGATACATTCTTAAAATTTTATCTGTTATATATAGGTGCTAAATTATACATTTCCTAGAAAATTATAGATGTATGAATGCTACGTTTACAAGAAGATTTCTTGTTAAGTTAAAATTGAGATTATTTTAATTTAAGAAAAATCTGTCATTATTTCAGAAATAAATTCCAAAGGACTTTTTTAAAGAACATCAAATTAACTTTCAGATGCTATCAAAATTTATTGACTTGTATTAAATCAATGGTAGTAGTATTTGTCCTAAAATTTTAATTAAAAATGCAATATAGCTATTTAATTAAGTGAATAATAAGCTATATTTATTTAAGTGAATTTACAAAATATCGCAATAAGTTTCATAGATTTATACAATATTGAATAATAAATCTTTATTTAAAATTTATTTTTTAAATTTGGCACTATTCGAAGAAGTTTTTATTGAATATTAACTTCGTAAATTTTTATTCTGCTTTATCCTTGAGTATTTGACAGCCATTCTCAACAAAATATTCGTCAAACAATTAAAAAGCATTTTTTTAAAAAAAACAGAACTACGTAAAGTAAAAATTTAGAGAGCAAAGTATCGATTCAGATGACATTTTGGTTGACTATAGTTCAGAATTATGAGGCTCATCACCAGTAGCTGCAGAGATATTTCTAAAAATGAGGTCAATGAATGAAACACGTAAAGTAAAAATTCACTTCTGAAAATTTCCTTCGTTGTCAGTACAACATTGGGACAAAAAAAAAAATTAAGCCCATGTGACGACAACAAATTAGGATTAGCATATTTAAAAAATTATTAGTCCATTATTTTTTTTTTATTATGTAGACCAATATTATAATACTCGTGATGCGTAAAATAACATAAAATTAAATGTGTTAGATATTACAATATTGATTACTTATTTATTTAATGATGTTAAAATGAAATGCATCATACTTAAACAATTTCTGTTAGCTTATTTCATTTTCATACAATTCATGTAAGAAAAAAGTGAACGGGATGTGGATGTCTTAAAGTTTACCCTCCTTGTCAGAATTGCAATGTGACCCAAGCCGCTCCTGCCCACTTCTTGGCTTGTATTGGTTGCCATAAGAGCCGGCTGCTCTCAAGTCCTGCTACGGCTCTTCATTGTTTAAAAACGCACGGGTTCATGGACTTGATCTAGATGTTTCTGTCGGTCAAGAGGGATAAGAAACTACAACAACTCATATAAGTGATATAAATACTACAGGAAAAATGATAAAATACATCTTTTATTAAAAAAAATTCTTTTTTCAAAAAATTGCAATTAAGAAATTCGACAGTTTTCAGTGTATTGAATAACAATAATAATGAAAGAAAAAAATATATCAAAATTTTCATTTTCCATACATTCCTTGTATGTATATGTAAAATAAAACGCTAAGGAAGGTTTTAAAATAGTAAAATTAAAGGTAATTAAATGATTTTACAGATTTATGTCTCCATTTACTTTCCTACTGTTACCCCAAAATTTCAGGTTCGTAATCCCCTTGTCTTTCAAAATGAAAAGAAAAGTTTTTTTTTCTCTAATGGGGCTGCTGATTGGTATTTCTACTTTGCAGACTTAGTACATTCCCCAGGAACTGGTATCACTTAGAAAACAAAACTAACACCATGTATTTAGAATGCTGTAAATTTAGAATCCCAATTTAAATCGATTTGGTTGAACGAAAGCTCTTCCCCCCTTGGGGGAATACTACTATTAGCTTGTTTATTTGGAGGAAACCGATTCACACAACTTTATTTCGTTGCAATTTGTTAATTTCAATAAATGAGCTATATTTGCTTGCATTTTCAGAAAAATATAAATGTGGAGTGATAGCTCACATAGCTCGGTGATAGTCATCAATATTTTTGAATGGTAAATAGATTCAAGTGTGGCTTAACAGAACATATGTACGGGTATAAAATGTTTTAAAAGACAATAAATTTATTTGTAACATTAGAAATTTTTGAGAATTATATTCATTTACATGATAGAGAGAGGTTATTGTTTTCTAATGGGAATATTGATAAGTATAATTCTAAATATTTGTTTTAAAAATGATTAAAGATATTAAGTTTGTTACCGCAGTGAAATACAAGCCAAAAATGTCTTAATTTTCTTTTTTCTCATGTTTATATCTTTAATTACTTTCAAAGGCTGCTGTTAACTGCAAGTTGTGTAGCACGGAAGATGACTGTGGCGATGGGCTTTGTTGCGCTGGCTTAACACTTCGTCAAATGCAAACCGTTGGAATTTGTCTGAGACTTAACAGAGAAGGTAAGAAACTGAGTAACTTGCTTCAGTTGATCAGTTATTTTTTTTAGAATCCAAATTAAAGGAATACAAGGATTTTATGTTACATTGATTATATTAAGGGGCAAAGCATTTTTGCTATAACAAACAAGATAAGATAACAATTGAATTGAACACTGAACTAAGATTCTTGGTTTTCTTAAGTTTTTTTTCCTTTGAAGATTATTTGCCATTTTATGAGGCTATGAAAAAATCTTTCTTAATTAAGTAAGACAAAAATTTCTTTAGGCTGTCTTCGCCAAATGTTCGAGAGCATGAGCTTCACGCGGAGCACATTTTTTGACAGAATATATATATAATGTCTCAAATTTCATAATCTTTTGCAACATTATAATTCATACATCTGTTTATAACTTAGCATTTTTAAAATTTCAAAAAATTCCATAAATGCTTTTTTTTATTTTAACATGCAAAGGGGTACTTCATTTAGCATGAAAGTATAGGAGCAAAAAAATACGAAACACATTTTATACCAGAAAAAATGAATCAACTCAGATAAAAATTAGAAATATGGTACAATTTGCTGTTTTTAATAGGATAGCGAAACAAGAATATAATATTACTATTTCAGCTCTTTTATATCGGAAAAATATTCCAAATTTGGGTCCTGTTCTTTAACAATATGTGAAAACAGCCTTAAAACGTCTTTTGATGAGTAAAATCAAACAAAAATTAATCAGTAATATATAATAATATTTTATATCAGATTACTTACAGTCTTAAATAGTATACATTATTTATGTATTCACACACATAAATGCACGTCTTATTCAAATAATTATGAACATTCAAAACAAATATATTTTATTTTAGTATTTATGTAATACATTATAAAAATATTAAACTAATTCTGTGAAAATAAAATTTTAATTTGAATTCTTTGAATTCTAAATTTGTTAAAATATTCAAAAACATTTATAGAAACGTAGAATTTTAAGTTCTGTGTGGTGAAATATTAATTGTTCATAGCAATGAGCAGTAATTGCTGTAATGCAAAATGACATAACAAACTTTAGTATTTCTTCATAGCTAATAATATTGTAAATTATAATTACTTCCTGAAACAATAAAAAAATCTTATTTGCAAGAAATATAATAATATATAAAATAAAATATAAAAATAATATATATCAAAACAAAAATATATATATATTTTTCTTAATTTATATAAAATAAAATTGTTTGATTTCTTCATCAGGCCTCTTTAAAAAAGTAATAGCAACATATATAAATGAATCTCTCTCTCTCTCTCTCTCTCTCACACACACACACACACACACACACACACACACACACACACACACACACACACACACACACACACACACACACACACACACACACACACACACACACACACACACACACACACACACACACACACACACACACACACACACACACACACACACACACACACACACACACACACACAAGTATATATATACTTGTATAGCTACTTATATAATACTTATTATAAATACTTATTAAAATTATAAATAAATAAATATATTAACTAGAAAAATATACTAGATACTATTACACATTAGGAAATAATAGCTTTTTGAAAGTAGTTTCCTTGCTAAGATATTTATGGCTATTACTATTAATAAGAACTGCTGGAACAATGAAACCGTAATTTAAAAATTTTAAGTAGCTCGTATTTAAAAAATTTGCTTTTAAAACGTAAACGTGATCTTTTTATCGGTATTTAAAATCATTCTTTTTTTCACAGCTACTATCTAACAGAAATAACTAAGAAAAGAAGAACGCAATAGAAGGAATTCAGGTGACTAGAAAATCTTCCTAATTAATAATCCTATCTTTTAGGAAGGCGATGTAATAAACCAGAAGCAAAACTAGATTATTACGGTGGCAAATTCCTCCTAAGTTGCCCATGTGTAGAAGGATTAGTTTGTGAGCCTAAAGGAATGAGACCAGGAATTACAGATGTAAGTAATTCTTTACGACATATTTTTTAAAAATAGAAAATAGTGTTCCATTGTCAAAGCAAATAAGCTAATAAATTAATAAACGGTATACTCTGAATAACTTCTGCAGTTCTCATTATAGCTGTACAAAAATAGTTCCACTATTAATAGTAGCTAAAAGGAAATTCAGTAATGATTTTAAAGAAATAATTTAACTAGTATAGTTAAGAAAATTATAAAAAATAATGTTCCATTTTTGGGATACTATTTTTTACAGAATTAACTACATAACAGTACACATAGCTTAGAATTCGAATTTCATTCAACCTAATAAATGTTTAGATTTATTAAGATTGTCAAAAGCAACATATAGTAGATTATTTCCTGTAAAGATACATGTTTGTATATTTTTGTCGTAAATGGGTCGATAATTAAGCATTACAAATCACTATATATCCCTTTAATTCTCCGAAGTGTTGATCCTCCTGAATGTTTTCTAAAGTAATACAGGAAATTGGAAGGAATTTTGGATTTATGTATGTTGTGGAATTAAGGTTTTTAGTTTCAAACCTACAGGTATTTGCATCTTTAATGGTGAATTGAACGGTGAACATAGAAAACCTAACAGCATGACTTTGTCTTTGCACACAACTCACGCTTCTACCTGTAACACGTCAGCGATCGTATTAGAATCTAGAGACATCTTGGAGACAGATTTCTCAATTGATGCTTTATGCATTAACATACTAGTCCTACGCTCAGTATTACGGTTTGAGGAGATATTGGATTCCTTTCCCGCACTTCTAACATGCTTTGCTAGTACAATGACGGGTCAGCAACCCGATGTTTTGGAGCCTATTGCCATTCCTTATCTTCAGAACTTGCCCGCAGCCATATTCCAACAAGACAAAGCGCAACTAACCACATGTGGTATGCAATGTTCAGAGCTTCTTTACCCAACAGATTATATTGTTGCCATATTTTGCCTGTTCTTCCGATCTCTAGGATAACATAAACTTATGGAGAACGACTAGCCCGACATAAACCACACGCTGCTAGCTCAGATCAACTCTGGTAATATATATATAAGTTTGGGTTACCGTACCTAAACAAGACACCTATCAATGCAGTAGATGTTGTAGCATTAATTGCCAGCCATGAGAAAACTCAATGCTGATTTCATACATTATCGAGGTTTGTGAACTGGTACCTTCGATTCGTAAGCGTAACTTACACTAGACAAAAGTGATCACCTGTCGAGGCTGTTATGGCTTATTTAGATTTGCCACAGTACTCACCAGTGAGTCGGTGGATAGGCGAGCGAACGAGATATTTGTTGTTATGCGAGCGTGGAGTTGCTATTTGCGTCAAGTGAGTCTGACGACTTTGCTGCGTCGAGAGGTCGACGACTTTGCTGCGCAAGTGAGTCGGACTTTTGCTGCGCAGTGAGTTTTTGATGACTTTGCTTGCTCTTCTTGCAGTAGATGGCATGACACATCGAAGATTTTGCGTTTTTCTTTTCAGCGAGTTCACAATATCGGAGGTATGAACTTGGTACTTCATTCGTAAGCGCTAACTTACATAGACAAATGATCAAGGCTGTTACTGCAAATTCTTATCTCAAAAAAGGCTGTATCTTCAGCAATTCACATCTGTGCAGTGCTCTCTGAAAAATTGGCTTTGATATCTCTTGACATTCTTGGAGCTGCATTTTGAATGTCTAGCAGTACAGATTGAATTTTTGCGTTTTATGAGCAATTTGTATAACTCCTCTAAATGAAAATAATGTTGAAAAATATTAATCTGACTTTTGATCTGTTACTCGGTTCTAAATTGTGGAAGGAGTTTTATTTATTATAAATGAAAAATCCCTTATTCATGCTAATTTTTTCCCGGTTTATGTACAGTAACTTGATTGCAAAAACTAGCACTCGAATTTCAAGTAGATAACTTTTCAATAATTAGGATATTATAATTTGAAAAAATGTGTGATAGTTACATTAAATCTTTTTTATCAGATTTTCCTCAGAAAAAAAGATAATTATATTTTAAAGTACATTTTGCTTTTAAAATAATAGCAATTGCCTGAATTAAATTTTTGCTCAAAAATCAACATTTTTGTCAATTAGGGGTATTTTGATACATTTATAAGAATTTTTAAAATAAGCGAATTGACGTTAGTTTCTAGAAAACGAGTTTTAGATACAGAAAGAATCATTAAATTGTATTAATTAATTTTGGCATGGAACTGATTTAGACGCAAATAAAAGAAATCTTCTCTAATAAAAATTTATGAATTTTTTCTATTTTTTCTCAGCCCAAGATAGTACAAAAGTATCTTCGATGCCAAAAGCCTGCAACAACAAACCCACCAGTAACTGGTGATGATGTTAAAGATAAAACTACTCCTGAAGTAGTAACAAAAGATGAAATCGAGGATAAAACTATACCACCTGAAATCATTGAAACCGAAGCTCCCGAGGAAACCCCAGAACCTGAACCAGAACCTGAACCAGAACCAGAACCAGAACCTGAGCCAGAACCAGAACCTGAGCCAGAACCAGAACCTGAGCCAGAACCAGAACCTGAACCAGAACCTGAACCTGAACCAGAACCTGAACCTGAAGAAAAACCCGATGAAATTCCTGAAGAACCTGAAGAAGGACCAGGTGGAGAAAAACCAAGAGATGACGATTGCGAAGATTGGGAATTACCCTGTTAATTAAAAAAAAGATATTTGAAATAAAATATTATGATAAAATAAAATAACTTAAAGGGTTTTTTCTCATTTTAAATTTAAAAAATAGTTATAAGAAACTTGGACAATATAAAAATGTGAATTCCTTATGAGTCCATCTCATTTTATAACTTTCTATTTAAGACTTGAAGTGAATATTTACATTTTAATTAAAAAATAAATATTTATCACATAAATTTACCTTATCTGTGTTTATTAATCAAGTACTTTCATGCTTAAATGGGAAAAGACTTATTATTTTTCATAAATTTAGACTGATCTTATACATACATACATATATATATATATATATAAAAAAGTACTTTTCATATTTAAAAAATAAAATATAATGCTAATATTTTTTTTTTATTTGGATAGTATAAAAGATTTAAAAAAAAATATACAGAGATTAAAAAATAAATGTTAAAAAAATTGATGATATTTTGTTAGATAATTTTTTTCAGAAGTAATCGCCACTTTGAAAGTAGAAGTCAAAAACTTTTTCATTGCTGAAATAACTTAGTTAGAAGGGCTTTGAGGCTAAAGTTTAATATATTTATGCATTTATATATATATAGTCAGAGTTCTCTACTATTGAGAGATGAATCAATAATCATCAAAACTGAAAAAAAACCGAAATTGCAAGGTAAACCAGACATAAGATTTGAAAGGATATATTAGAAATTATAAAAATGATAGACTTAAAATAAATAAGTATATGAATGCTACAGTATTAGAAACATTACTGACTCTTAAAACAGCTCTTATATGTAAGATAATTTATATAAAAGTGGGGTTGAATTGTTGGGGTGGGGAAAATTATTTTTAAAGCATCAATATATATATATATTAGTTGTCTTAGCATTTTAAAATTTTTATGTTATATCTTTCAGAATGCGATGGCGAATAGTTTAATTTTTTAGGTATTAAAATTTTTAAAAAATTTTTGAGAATTTGGATATTTTCAGATTAGTTCACCAAGTTGCAATAGGGGGAGGTCGGTGCCATCAAACTAGTTTAACCCCACTTATCAGTCCTAAGTCCGAGGTTGCACTTGGATAATTTATAAATTTTATCTTATACAATTTTAATTTCGTTTGAAAATGTTGGATCTTCATTATTTTTATTCGCCATTGATATTTTGAAATGGGATGTCTCGTATTCTAGGATTCAAATATATATATATATATATATATATATATATTGTACACATCATCAGAATTCATCAGATGCAGTACACATCATCAAAGATATTAATAATTTATAGTTAATAAATTCAATGTAAATATTGATAAAATTAGAGAACCTAATGCAGAGATTGACACAATTTCTTATTTATGAATGAAACTTTGATAAAGTTAATATTTCTAGCGTAATTAGTAGACATTTGTCACTTTTTCTGTTAGGAATGTAAATGTTAAAAAAACATTTAAACATAATAAAACGATGGACAGGTTCATCTTTAATTCGAATAATAGTTCGCAATCTTATCACATTGATGATTGTAAATGTAATGACTATCATGATTTTTTTTATTGATGGTTATTATCAGCATGTAGTTACAGACAACTTAAATATAATAAAGGACGAAATTTTATGAGTAAAGATAACATGAGTAAAGCCACTAGTTTTAGATTAACTATTTCTAATAACAGCAACACTGTTAAGAACAAATTAATAATGATATTAATAATTTTGTTACAAAATCTGCAGTTAACAATGGATTGCCTATAAAGGCAATCCATAATGAATTTAAATACAATATTGTAAAAGACTTGATGAAATTAAAAAAACAAATCTAACTCTGAATTTACCTATAAAGCTGTAAAACAGTGATTTATATGAATTACAAAATACTTTTATTATTATTTATATTGAACAAGTGCCGGGCAATTATGCTGTAATCTGTAAATATTTTTATAATAATATGTTCAATGAACAATTTTAAAACAATGAATCTTTTAAAAGATTGGACTTGACACATAAGGAAATTAGTAATCGAATTATTGCTATACATAGAAAATTGGGTGTTTGCATTCCTAAGATAAGCTTCCTTGTATATTTTTAACACCTAAATTCTATAAAATTCCTGTTAAATTTCGTACTGTAACAAATGATTTTAAAGCATATATCACTACTGCAGGTAAAAAGCTGCATATATTATACAAAACTTCATCAATAAGCAAAATAATAAAGCTATAATTAAAAATAGTAAAGATATTATAGATTTTTGTAAAAATAAATTTTTTTTTCCAGTTCATAGTTTTGATTTTGAAGATATTTTCAATTCCATTGATATCAATGATATTTTATTAAGGTAATTTTAGAAAATCACGGTAATGATAATCTTACTATTAATATCCACAACTTTAAAACTCCCCTAGATTTAGACTTAAAAGAAAATTACATTAATTTAAATGATTCATTGTTTTAACAAACTAAAGGTTTGCCTCAAGGTGACCCTGCTAGCAATAATTTGAGTAATTTATATCAACATTTTTACGAATATAACTATTCTTTTTATTATGACTATTACAGTTTTAGATATATAGATGGTCTAATTGTTTTTGGTAAAAATAATAATTTTAACCCCAATATTAACTTTTATCGGGATTACTTAAACCTAGTAAAAATAATAATAATCCATTTAAAACTAATCACTTAGATGTGTCATTGTACATTAAGGATTATAAATTACATAGTAATATTTATGATAAAAGAGATGCTTTTTAATTTTAAAAAGTTTATATTGTTTATAAAATTTTTTAAAGTGCCATATTGGAATTCTAATTTACCAATTTCTATACATAAAAATATTATTTTTAACTATATTTATCGTAATGATGTACTAGCAAGCGATAAATTTAATATATTTTTAAATTTTAATAACATTATTAGCCATTGTATTGAACATGGATATTCTGCTAGTTTTCTTTACAATTATATTTCTAATATTTCTCAGTGAAAAGACAATACGTAATAATATTTGCATTAAGGGGGCTTTTTAAATAGTTATAAAGTTAATCAAAAGATGGTGCTACTTGTTTTAAGAATTAATAATACTTTATTTTAATTTAGTATCATTGTGTATGCTTAGGAAGTCCTTTTATTTTTCAATAAATTTTATATTAATATTTAAGATTTTTAAATGCATATGTTTAGACTTACTATTATTTTATCATAATTTAGTAATTTTACTTTTATGCAGTACTGTTAAAGCTCCTTTGTATTTGTCGGAAATATTAACCTGTTCCTTTGTTCACGAAGTAAGTTTTATCTTACTAGTTTTATTACATTAATTTTAACTCTATACTAGTAATTACATATGGGATTAAATTTTATCGATATATATTAATAGTATAACGTATCTTATCTGCAATAATTACACTTCTCTTATTATTTCTTCCTTTCCCTATGAGCCAGTGTATAGAAAAATTACAGGTGAAGGTTGACTAGTCAAAAAACTTTGTTTAAACCTGCATTCTTGGTTTCTAAAGTCAATATTTTGCTATTGTACTCCTGTGGCTAATTTTTTTACTCTCTTGATTGGTTATACTTTGGATTATAACTATTTGTATACAATTATGAATCACACACACACACACACACACACACACACCACCACACACACACACACACACACACACACACACACCACACACACACACCACACACACACACACACACACACAACACCACCACGCACCACCACCACACCACCACCCCACACACACACACACACACCACCACCACGCACACACACACATATTGCAATGCTTTAATATTTTGAAATTACTATTATTACTACAATAACTGTTGAATGAAATAAACAGTTCGTTGGAACAACATTTTACTATGATCCAGTAATACACAGAAAATAATTTTAATCTAATTAATAAGAAACGGAATTTAATAGTTAACTCTAAAATAAACGACATACTAAAAGTGCAAGAAAGAAATATTAAAAGTTTCGGTTTTATAAAGTAAAAACGTATTTTAAAGTTATAAGATGCGTAAAAAATAATAATTATATTATTTTTAAAATTTGTCTGACACGCACACGTGCAATATTTAGATAGACCTAATGTGTTTTTGAAATCAAAAATCGAAATCCATGAACTCTAAGCAATTTTAACCCGTCGGCCTTTACGAATGCGCTGCACGCGTCCATCAGGATTTTGCACCGTTTCAAAAGTTACAAACGCGTAAAACGTATTAACGTGCCAAAGTAGCTGTTTCTTTTCCTAATAGATGTTAGCACTAGACTGAATGATGGAGATTAGAATACAATAGTTCACGAAAATTAGTACTTCATTTTTTGTTGTGAAATGCCTTCCCCGCGTTTCAGGTTTTCAAAAGCTAAAGGCGAGTGAGATGTCAAGTGAAAATGACATTCTGTATATTACGTAAATATATATAATCATTCTTAAAAAAAGTTTTATTTCTTAGAGTTGATTATTTTGATTAACTAATTATTTATTATACATTATAATTTATAATTTTTGATTTGCTATTTTGTTTACTTGATAAGGTTTAAATAACAACTAAACACACTTTTCTGGAGAAAAAGCTAACGTTTCCTCCTATACGCTCTTTTAAAAAAAATGAGGACCCAAGAAAAAAAAATAAACCTAATGCTGGAGGAAGACACGAATGGTGGAAATTCAACTTCATAATAATATTTTTTTAAAAAAGTGTTTCAAAGAAGAAAAATTAACAATAATTAGGAAAGTGCGATGTTTTTACTGTATTTAATTCATTCAAAAAATGTTGTAGAAATGTTCTTACAAAATCAATTTAGTAAAGTTAGAAGTGTACTATAAATCAAATATTGCTGTATAAGTGTGAAACAACAAAATATTTCTGTGTGTTAAAATTAATTATGAAGATAAATCATCGGTTAAAATTATCACTGTTCCAACACACTACAGGAAAAGGCATCATAAATACATGCACACACACAAGCTTCAATTTCTACGGAAATTACAATTTTATTCTTCAAAAGAACAATAGGCAACCTTGATATCCTATTCAAATACTTTATCACGTTTAAGTGTTGTAGGTGTCGATTTCATAACGATCTTGCCTACCAATGTGTCAGAAAATAGCTTTCAACACTATTCAACGCATCACCAGGATATTCAAAGAATCGTGCCTTGGCATATAAAATTAGCTTGTGAATGCGAGTTCCTTAACACAGAAAAGTGAAATTTCATTGAAATTGCTCTTTTTCAGTTGCAGCAGTGACTATCAATATTCAGAATATATGACAATGCAGAAATTTCGATTCTCTTATTCGAATAAAACCTGCGAGACAGATTTTTAATTCACTTTGAGGAGTATTTTACGCCTTTGAGAATTCTTTACAATAAAACAAATTCTAACTTGAAGTTGTCGTCAAATATAGCTCTGTCATGAAGAGGATGGTACTCGTTGCTGCTTTTATGGCCTGCATGGTAAGAAGACTTTTTTTTGCAATAAAAATTTTTTTCGTTTTTATTATAGTTGCGTAGTGAAATGTCTGTGACATACTAGAAGAAACGCAAGATCAAAACGTAAAGGGAAAGAGTTATTTTTCAATGCGCAAGTAAAGTAAAATTCAGATAACTTTCGAGAAGAAAATTTATTAATAGTTATATTTAGTTCGTGTAATGAACTCAGTATTTTTTTAAATGTTCTAAAATGGAGCAAATAAAAACCTCTATATCAGTGCTTCTCAAACATTCAATATTTGAGACCCAATATTCAATCATTATTTTCATCGCGGCCCCCTCTCCATACAATAACAATGTACTGAATTCAATAATACTGTACTTTGATGCTAAAGCTACAATACGTCTTTACCTTAAAATGCGACCGGAGTATATAAACGTCTCGTTCAGCCAAAGCATTAAGTGCCCCGGATGTATATATACGTCTTTCCGAAGAACGATTTTTTCTGAGTACTGCCATGCATAAAATTATTCCGAAGGCTTTGGAATGCATTAAAAGGTCATTGACAGTGTTTGTGAAGGAATTACTTATTTCAGAGGATTAGCTAACTTATTCCTTTTCGCCCCCCCCCCAATACATCACATCCGTGTGGCTACGTGGAAAACGATGGCGTTGGGAAGAGAATCGTGTAGATTTTAATCGGCAGTTTCGGATTAATTATAAACGGTACAAATTATCAAGGCGAGTGTAAATTTTGTGTATACAATTTAATATATGACAAGCCCATGGGGTCACTGGTAATTATTAAACTAGTTCTTAACTTACTATTATTAAAATAATAATAAAACACATTGTGCAGTACTGATACATTTATAAGTGTATTATATCCGTGCGAATGTGTATTTTGTTTTCTTTTGTTAGAATGCGTTTTGTTTGCTTTTACTTTTAGTTAATATATATATATTTAAAAATAATCTTTTGTCTTTGACTTTTCAGTATGCTCAAGCCCCCCTCGTAGAGTTATTATGCCCCATAGGGGGAGCACCCCACAGTTTGAGAAACGCTGCTTTATATATAATAATCCATCATTTAAGTTTTTTGTCGAGGGATTTTAGTTTGTGATAGTCTTGATCCTTCCAAGACTTCGCTTGTTAATTTTTTAGTTTGCCTGCATAACTTAATTCCTGAAAAACTGCCTTTTCTGCACTTATCAAAATGGATGCAATATTGCTTAGCTCAATTGTTCTGAAGAATAACGTTATTCATTAACAGATACCATATTATTCTCAAAGATTCAAAGCTGAGATCTCCGTACAGAACAGAGAAATCTTGTTTTTGCTGTCCTATGTTCCTCTTGTGTTTGTGTTGTTCGTTTTGTGTGCGTTAATTAAAAAGTAGATTCAAAATACTAAAATGTTTCCGAATGCTTGCAACAACTGTAACAAGATAAAGATTATTCTAGTAAAATGTTTTAATTCAAGTTAAATAGTCGTATATATATAGATATATATATACATATATATAAAGTTTTATATAATATTGATAAAAATATCTTCCTTTTAAAACTAACTACGGAATCATATAATACTAAACATTAAAATAATTTTTTTATATAAGTGTATATATAATTAAAAGTTCCGAATAAAAAATTTAACTATTTAGAAAAAAATCTATTTGGAATGCTTTAACGGTAACAGTTTTATAAAAGATGAATATTTTCCGCCTCAGATTTCAATAATTAAAGTTAGATAATTTATTAATGGAATTTAAAATGAGAAACAGTAGAAATATAAAGCCAATATTGAATTCTTTAATTTTTCTAGTGAACACATTTGCAATTAATACATTGTGTACAATAATTCGACGATAAATCTTTTTAACTCAAAAATAGGATATATACTGCAGCATTTTTATTACAAATTGTCAATGCATTTATATATCTAGTTCCTGATTAAAAATTTGCATTAAAATGAAAAAGTGGAATTTAATTATCTTGAAATACAACTGAGTAGATCTCAATAAAAATATTTATTGTTTTACAGGCTGTTGTGTATGGCAATCGAAGATGTCACACAGCTTCTGATTGTAATCCTAATGAATGTTGCGTAACTCGACATGACTATCGACCCGTTGGAAAATGCAGGAGGCTAGGTTCACAACGTAAGTATCACATCATGAATAGCACTTCATTATAATAACACTAAATTTACGACCTTATCTAAATCAATGCTAGCATTTTTAAAAAAATAATTCAAATTCAAACTGATGGTTACAGAAGACAATAAAAATTTACAAAAGTATTAGCTTTTCTACATTTGCCTATTATTACACAATTAAAGAGTAAAATAAATTTTCAAATTTCTTGAATAAGTCCTCTTTTATGATACTTTTCATAACAAGTACCTAGATAAGATTT